>PYAF01001841.1:1600477-1623919 GCA_007407185.1 Glycine tomentella
AAGTAACTTGAATCTTTATGTATTATGACTATCTTTAAGAAAATGGTTGATTTGAATTGTAATTACATAATGGAATGTTTTACTAAAGTTTGTGTGTTATATATTGTTAAAAGTGTTCTATAAATCCTTGAGCATGTCTATTAAATTTTATGCTAGAATTATGTTGAAAGCATGCCTATTATATTGAATTTATGAAGATTGATGTTGAAAGTGTAAAGTTTAAGCATATGAGAATATGAGATATAAATTGATATTGAAGAGTAAATATGAGATAAAAAGAGAATCATTTATGCATGTTTCATATGCATATGCCTAGTGGGGGCTAGTCCGTGTTATTTACCTCAAGAGGAGGTGTGTCAGATAGCTTAACTGAGTCCATGCATTCAGACAAGAGGAGTCTGAGCTGGGGGGGTAAGCACAGTGAGGACCACACCACCATGATGATCACATGGATGGAGGTGACCTTCCTATCGCGACACTGACCTACCCCGACTGAATGGATAAGTTCTGTGCCACAGAGAGAGTGGGGCTATCTTGACTATGGTACCAATTGATGAGAATTTGAGAGATTCATGCATCATATAAAGAAGATGAGCATGCATCGCATGATGAGTATGTTGTATGATTATTTGTATACTGTATATCTTATGTGACTTGAACTATGTTTATCATAAACTTACCCTATCTTTTGTGTCTGTGGTTGACACCTGCGATGACCTCAATTTATTTGGGCGAGCAGAGGAACAGTAAAAGCATAATGAGCAGATGGACTACGTGGAAGATATTGACAAATATTTTATTTGGTGATATGTATTATGTAATAAACTTAGGAAATGGTCTGTATTTTATTATTTTGGATTGTACTTGGGACTGTATTATGAATTGTATTTTATTTTGGACTTAGAAAGAATATTTGGCGACAAAGAACTCGTTTACAATATGGATGGTTAGTATCTTTTGTACGAATTATTTTAAGTAAGAAGAAAAGAATTTTCCGTAAAATTTCTAACTAAGGGAATTCTAAAGCAAATGGAAAAGAATTTTCATTAAAAAGCAATAAAATACAATACGGTAAAACGAGATGTTACATATTGGGCAACTATCCCATGCTCTTGAAGAAACTTCGCAAATGGACTAGGTGCTTGCCCATCTTCAGTGTATCTACCATAATATGCTCCACCTCTATCTGATCTCACGATCTTAATTTGTTTACTGCATTGTTTCTGACTTCCAATTTAAATACCTTAAAGGCATCTAATGCTTCATACTTGTTATTAAGCTTGTAGAGATACATGTATCGCGAATCATCTATAAAAGAAATGAAATTTCTGACCATATGCGTCCATGTCTGGACAACAAATATCTGTACGTATGATTTCTAATAAATCGGTACTCCTCTTGGCACCTTTCTTTGACTTGTTAGTCTGCTTTCCCTTAATGCAGTTTACACAAGTCTCAAAATCAGTAAAATCTAGAGTACCAAGTACTCCATCATGTACCAATCTCTTAATTCTATGAATGGAGATATGTCATAATCTCCGATGCCACAACATAGAGGAATCTTCATTCACAACACATTATTTGGTGCCAACATTAACATGCATAGCGTTGTAAGTGGTGTCAATTTGCAAAGTAATATAGAAAAGACCATCAGACAATGCATCATTCCCAACATACTTAGATTTATAAAACAAACTGAAAGATGTCTCATAAAATGAAAAGGAATAGTCAAAAGGTACTAGTCTCGAAACTAAAATTAAGTTCTTAGAAAAACTAGGAACATAAAAAGTCTTTTCTAAATTCAAAACAAATCCATTACTTAAAATCAAATTGCAGGTCCCAATAGCCTCCATAGGTGAGCTCATCCTACTTCCTGAATAGATGCATAACTCACTTCCCACTGGCTTCCTTAGGTTTTTCATACCCTGCAAGGTATTTGAAACATGGATTGTAGAACCAGAATCAATCCACCATGTGTTATGATTAATATTAATTATATTAGATTCATAACAAACTAAAGAGGTAGGCATATCTTTCTTTTCAAACCATAGTTTAAACTTTGAACAATCTTTTTTCATGTGCCCCTTCTTTTTACAGAAGAAACACCTGGATTCTTTCTTAATTCCAGCTTGAGGTGGTATTTTACCACTTCCATTGTTCTTATGACCTTTCTTATTATCCTTCCTTTCAGTTGTCATAAGAGAACTCTCTCCTTGTTCCAACTGCAACCTCCCCTTCTCCTGAACACACATGGTCATGAGTTCATTGATAGACCATTTATCTTTATGTGTGTTGTATGAGATCTTAAAGGGACCATATGGTGCTGGGAGAGTATTCAGAATGAAATGCACCAGAAAGGAATCAGACATGTCCACCTCCAGAGTTTTAAGTTGAGCCGCAATGTCCCTCATCTGCATGATGTGCTCACGCACACCCTTCAAAGTAGTGAGCTTCATAGAAGAAAACTTCATTATCCAGGTACTGGCCAATGCCTTTCCTGAAGTCTCAAATTATTCATCAATGGACTTCAGGAGCACTTTTACATTATCATACTGTTCAACTGAGCCCCTAATACCAGCCGATATTTTTGTCTTAATGAATATCACACAGAGCCGGTTGGATCTTTCCCATTTCTCATACAGATCCACCTCCTCTGGTTCACTGTTCTTTGTAATTGCTGGTGGTTCAACTTTCCTGATAGCATAATCAATGTCCATATACCCCAATGTCAGAAGAATCCTTTCCTTCCAGGGTAATTATCCCCTTTCAATTCCGAGACATCAATTGTATTAATAGGTTGTCTAGCTACAAAATTATTCAACATATATGCTTATTATTAAAATTTGAGACAAAATAAAATAATGTATCATGATTTACCAATGTAAGTCATGCTCAAAATTATGAATTCAGCGACATAAAATTTGTCTGTGGGCTAAAAATTTAATTCAATTAAATTCATATAAAAATCATGATAAAACTATTTAATTATGTTTCCTGATTCTTGTGGGCAAGTCAAGAAATATAATTTAATATTTTATCCTAATTAATCATATAAACTATAATAGAAATTCTCGTGGGATAATATCTATTATATTATATATGACTAATTACAATTAATATTATTTACCTTATGTGATCTAGAGACTCTTAATATATAATTTAAATAATTAAAGTTGTTGTGGCTAGACTTTAATCAATTAAATTATAAAAATCACAAAATATTCTCTTATTTCCAAAATTAATTTTATTGAAATTAACCATAAACAATAAAATTAATAATTAATCATTCAGATTAATTAACTTAATATTACATGTATAAGGAAACATAAATTAATACACATAATGAAATATAACAATAAATTATGTGAATACATATCATAAATTATCATTAATTATATTAGCAAAATGCTCTACATCTAATTGTGTAGTCACATGTTCAACTCCCATTTAATGCATCTTATTTTGAATTTTTAATAGCCAAGTCTTACAAATTAATCAAATATACGTACGCTAGCCAGAGGCATAAAACCATGCTGTGATACCAAATGTTAGTTCTAAATACTTATGATCTAATCATGTTCAACATTTAAACAACAAACAATTAGATCAATGCGGATTTAAATCGATATAAATACCTCCCAACTTCCACCATTGCTCACGGTTCTAAGTCTTTGGATTAAACTGAAGATCTCTTCTGAGTCTTCCAAACTTTGATTCTAAAGTATTAGATGGTGTATATACTTTAAGGAATGCTAAAATTAAGGGATGTTCACAAAGATTAAAGTAGGCTGAACATAGTTATCCTCTAGAACAACATCGACCATGAGGATATGTACAAGTTCAACATAATTGGTCTGAGCAATGAAAGGGTCAATATCAACCTCCATTGCTTTTTCTTCAAATTTCAGTCTCCCTTATAAATCGCCTTTTGAATCAGATCTTTGAAAAGAATACAATCAGTAGCCCAATGTCTAAGAACATTATGATACTTATATTTTTAACCTTTCCTTTGTTTGACAGGAAGAACTTTATGATCCTCGGTCAAAAACAATATATTTATCTTTAAGCAAAATATTGAATATTTTATCCACTTTTGAAACATCAAAATTATACTTCGCATTTTGAAATTTTATTTTGATTTTTTCAAGTTTTAACATCTGACAAATATAAGGAGGACTATGTTTTAATCACTACAACAAAAATGGACATTTCCCATGCCATATTTCCCACCGTGCGGGTTCCGTCGGAAATGTATGAGAGGAGAACTAAAATTTATGCTTAGAGTCAAAATTAACATTTAAAATAAAATATAATATTTTATATAATAGCATATTAAATTCCAATTGCTCAATTCAAACCTACAATGTCTTTCTAAAGAAACCCTCGAATCCCTCCACCACCGTGAGACCAACATTCTTGAGCGCGAGTGTTCTCCACTTTGGGTTTGGGTCGCCACTTTCGCTACAAAATCACCTCCCACCCTTTCCTTTCCCTCCGACACGTCACTTCCACCAACACTCCCAACAACAACCCCTTTCTCTCTCACTCTCAAGGTGCTGCTGCTGGCACGTTCCTTTGGAACCCCGCTTCCGACACCCCAAACGCCGCACTCCACGGAGGCAAAGACCGCGTCGCCGCATTGGTGCTGTTTGGGTGGCTTGGATTCGACCTCGTCGCGCGACATTAACGCACTCACCTTCCGTCGCAAAAAATTTCCACAAATCTCATAACCCAGGAAATTTTCGACGGATTTTTTCTGTCGCAAAAATTTTCGTGGTGCTTTCCGACCGATTTTTCCGTCGGTATCATTACCGACGGACTTCAAAATCCGTCGATGACCTTTCCTACACCCGTTTTAGCGACCGATTTCGTACCGTCGAAAATCCGTCGAAAATATGTTGTTACCGACGGAATTAAGGCTTTAGCGACGGAAAATTTCCGTCGGAAATTCCGTTTTTTTTGTAGTGAATTCTGCTATATTAACTTGTCCTTCATACTCAACATCAAAATCTTTGATTAGAGTCTAGTTCATTTGTAAAATTAGATGTTTCAATATAAGCTATTCTATCTCTTCTTACAAACTTATCAAATTTTCGATTACACTCTTTCTTGAATTTTAATCGTTCGATTCGCATCACTTTATCTGCTAGTTGTGGCATATATCTTAGTTGTTCATTTACTAAATTTTTACAAATAAAAAATCAAGACCTGCTGCAACTATTTTTACCAACTCATGTTCTGGAATTTGTGTGCAACATCTTGCTTTCATGTGTCTAAATTGATTTAGATAATCATCGATTGATTCAGTATAAAATGTTTGAATATTAATTAAATCTATCAAACTCACTTGAGTCTCTCCTCTAAAGAATTGTTCATGAAAAGTTCTCAGGAAATATCTCATTCGAAGATAATCATTAGTTGCAATATCTCCACATTCGATTTGATAACGAGCAACATGTTCCATAGTAGATTCTTATAGTTCTCCAGAGAATTTAGAAAACTTAGGAATTTTATACCCTCTAGGTAACTCAGTTTGCAAAACGCAATCAGAGAAGGGTGATACAAAATAAGGTTGATTGTAAAAACCAACTTCAAAACCATATCGATTTAAAACTTGTTTGATTATGTTATTATTTATTGGGTTTTTTGTAAGTTCCGAGAATTTTGGATGTTTTGTTGAAGATTCGAACCTAAAAAAACATGAATATTCTGGACATTTTGATTAAATAAAAGAATTCAATTTTGTCCCAAATTTTGATTCTGGTTATTTTATCATGTTAACTAAGTTTTTAATCAATTACTTTGAAGGGCCAACCATCCCAATTGATGTATGCGGTTATAGGTGTTACATACACACACAGACACACACACACACACATATCATTCCTAATTAAGTTGTATGTCATTTGGTTTTGGTTTTAATTTTATTTTTTATAGTACTTCCCTACTTTCAATTTGAAAAAATATATTCTAATAGTCGAATCGTTGAAGTTAGGGAAGATTGGTGTCAATAAGTGATCGAAAAATGCTTACAAGTTAACTTCACTCTTTTCTCCTTTGAATTTGCTAGAGAAATCTGAATTAAGCTATTCTTGCTATGGTCTATATGCATTAAACTGTCTAAAATCACAAGTTAAAAATACAAATAGTGATAATTTATCTCTTTAACTGCCTAGTTGCTATATACACCTTATAGGAAGCTTTCATGAACTTTGTTTATTGTTAGCAATCCAATTTCTTGTTGGACTTGCAAATGCTTTGGTTGACATTTATCTCTTATTTGTTCATGCAACTCAATGTACTTTTTTTAATATGTGGATTGGATTATTTGTGTACAAGTTAATTTCGAAATTAAAATGACATCTTAAAATGTTTATGTATATGAATAGCTTGGATTATGTGCACATGTTTGGTGGATAGCTTGAATTGTATGTATGGACTTGAAAAATATGGTATTTTTTATCAATTGAAAAATATGGTAGTGAATTAGATTAGATTAAAAAATACAAATAACACTTCTCCAAACAAGTTTTATATATTTAAATAGATATGGACATGGCTTTTTAAATAAGCAATGTATATATATTCCACATATAGATAGCACTTTTCTTTTAAAAATGATATATACATCATAAATTGTTGTGTATTACATCATAAAGTGTTGTCTCTCCGCTGAGAAGCTTCACCCCTCAACCCAAGCAGTGGTGGATCTAGAACCCTGAGTCAGTGGAGATAATTTATTTTAAAAAATAAAAATTGATAATTATCATTATTATCATTATCATACACACGAAGATAAAGACATAAACATTAAAATAATAAAATTTTAATATATATAATCAAATAAATTACATACACATTGATAATAGTGAGTTCAAATATATAAAATTAAAGAGTATAAAATATTAAAATATAAAAACATGAGAGTAGTAGGTTCAAATATATAAAATTAGGGGAAACAAAATATAAAAATATTAGATAATTATATGTAATTTTTTAAAATGAGAGGATGCATGTGCACACCCTCATTAAAGCATAGATCCGCCACTGAACCCAAGTCTCTCATCCCTTCTCTTGCCACTACCATGGAGTCCATGAAGATGTATCGCAAGCTAATATTTACCTTAACAAAATCAACAACTCCAACAAAAGCTCCATCAACCCTTGTTTTTTGATAGGCAATATATGCACTCCTTGTTTTCGTCACAATAGCGATATGATTGCTCTTGTAATGGGTTTTCGTCCAAAAAGTGAAGCTTTAAGAACTTCAATAACAACAACTCCTACCCTCACCCCCAGAAGTACTTCATTGGGTTTGGGTTTTGATCAAACATTTTAAACAAGCTATTTGTGTTGTGTATATTAGGGTTTAATGAGTAATATAATTATGAGACTAATTCTAGATCTAGATCTTAGTCAACTTAAAACTCATTCTCCTCCCCCAATAATGTACTGCATTAATTTGGTGTAAATGAAGATCTAACTATCTCATAATACACGAAAATGCTCTTAAAATTATATTCCACATTATACAATTTTGAGGAATATCACAAAAGATAAAGTGATAATCACATAGAAACTCAGGGAAGTCATAAAGTAGCATTAAAAACACTTTAAGTGTGCCTTTATAGAAAATATAAACCTCATCCAAAAAAAAAAAAGTGAAGATGTAAGAAACACTAATTCATCAAGTATAAAAAATGCAAATAGAAATATAGTAATAGCATTTTTTATGTAGCTTTTTTTTTATGAATTTTGTGATTTTGTCCCAATGTTTTTGGAAAATTTTCTACAATTTTGATAAAGATATGATTATTTTCCTAAATTTATTGAAAATTTCAGTTTCTTTTTTTTTTTTACATAATCTCATACAAAATATGCTTTGTATAGAATAAAAAAACTAAACGTTTCATGAAATGTTTTTACCAAAAAATATATATAGATAAATTTACTAGTTTTTGAGTTAGTATAAGAATATATTTTTGGCCCCTCCAAATATTTTTTTCAAGCTCCGCCTCTGATAGTAGGTATAAACTTTTGGCATTTTTTAGTTAGAAATTAGAAGTAATAATACTAACGAGCTTATTTATAACAATTGCTTCCCCTAACAATTACTTTGTAGCCCTCAATTTCTTTTATCCGTTTATATGGGTATGTCTTAGTGAAGCTCTAGAAACAAGTACTATCATCTAGAATTAAGACTCATACTGAAATATAAACAAGTATGTAGTTTTAACATCTGAAAGAAGAGAATTTCACTAAAACATCATTTACAATGTAGAAAGAGCACGTGGTAGTCTAACAATCCTAACTAACATGGTTAGCTAGCCTACACAGAACTAACAAGCAGAAAAGAAAAGACTATGGTCAATCAGACTCAGCACGAGAGACCATGCTATCATCCACTGGTTTTGGACCTGCACAAGACCTTGACACCAACTCAAAAAGTTTTTCAATCTCTGGCGTTATGAAACTCCGGTTCCAGAAATTGTACCTACGATTCTGGCAAATGACAAGAAAAAATTGGAAAGAGAAAATAAAAGAAATTTGGTTAATAACCTGTGGAGGATTCATGTGATAGAGAAAATTACCCCAACAATAAAATGAGACTTAAATATGTTTTTAGTTCTAAATTAAATTTTTTCATTTATGGTCTAATTTTTTTTTTAATTTTAGTTCATGTAAATTAACTTTTTTCTAATTTTGGTCTCTTATATGATATTTTGCTGATTTTTAATCTCTTTAAATTTGCATTTTCCTAATTTTGGTCTATGTAAGATTATAATTTTTTCATTTTTGGTTCTTATAAAATTAAAAAAAATGCAAATTTATGAAAACTAAAAATGAATAAAATATCTTACAGAAATAAAAATTGAAAAGACACAAACTTATAAGGATTAAAATTAGAAAAATGAACTTATGATCCAAAAGTAAAAAAAAACACAAACTTAGAAGGACAAAAACATATTTAAGTCATAAAAGGATATACCTTGATCAACTCACAAAAAGTAATGAGGATGCCCCAGGAATGAGGACGGTTAACAATTAGGCGTTCTAACAAGACTCTAGTTATCTGTTCTTGGATAACTTCCTGCCATGTCAAAACATGAATATCCCAGTTAAATATATACTATCCAGACCATATAAAACATAATTGGAAACAAAAGTTTATTAGAAGCAGAAAACAGGCTTGACTTGAATTTGTTTGATTTAAAGCTATGCCACGAGTTTAGATATACCAGGTTTGATTCTGCAAACAAGTGCAGAAGGAGGATGGAAAAGTAGTGTGTATTGGTATTAGGATAACGCAGTTGGTTAGCAATAGCATTTAGGAAAAGGTAGCGCCCTTCAGTGTCCAAGTCCACAATTAGTGTCTGGAAAATATTCAATGCAGCACCAACAGAAAATACGGCTAAGGGGTAATCCTTTGCTGATATTTGTGTATGGGGAGTTCGTTCCTGAATCTGATGGATTGCCTATACGAAAACATAAAAAATTGTCAAGAGTAACTAGTAACAGCTACAACTTATAGTTAGTCATAGTTCAGTTACTAATTTGTTACTTGGTTGTCATTACTATTGTCTTTAACTGACAGCAGTTGGTCTTTCTAGTCTAAACTGGTAATTACCAGTTACAAGTAGTTTGGATAAATATCTTTCTGTAGTGCTTTTAAACAATGGAACAAAATCACAATTTCATACATCAGAACTTCTCTGTTTTCTGGTTGTTTTTTTATTTCTCTGTTCCATCTTATGCTTTCCAGTATTTTCTCTCATTTTCTATCTGGTTTTCAAAAGCTTATAAAAAACAGTAAGAAATTACTCTTGAAGGATGTTAGCTAGACATAGACTCAATACAAATCTTCAATGTTGAATCATTCTCCTGATGAAAGTTGTTGGCCCATGACACATTTACTAATATAAATTTTATGCATTATCTAAAATTGTGACACAAGTCTACATATTAAAAAATATTAAAAAGAAGAAAGGATATGACTCCAATCAATCAAGATTTATAGTATTACGCTCTAACATGGTTAAGAATAACTTCAGTAATTTTGAAACTCCATGTGGTTATTGACTCTTTTGCATTAATGCAGAGACAAATATTACAAATTTTCAATTTAAAGTACCTGCATTCCTACATATAGCACAAGCGAATTAATTAACGGCACATGGTATCGAGTCCCAGCAGAGGCTGCTTCATTGGGTGAGAGAAGCAGCTTATCCTTCAGTTCAGATAAAAATGGCGAACTCTGTTGCGTTGTCTGCAGAAAATTTGATTGAACACTTGTAAAAAAAATGAGAAAGTAAAAAAAATGAATATAAAATAAATAAGCTAAGCAAGACAATATGTAGCAGTGACTGAGAACAAAATAAATTATAGTGAACAATTAAAGAAATAAAAAAAATCTTCAGCAAAAAGAATTCACAAATTATAGATTAGCAAAAAATGCAACAAACATAATCATTCTACAGAATTATAATAGCAAACCAATTCAAAGAAGGATGGGGGCAGACCTTAAGGTATTCATCCACATCGGCCTTTATCTGCTTTGCTTTAAGTGCTGCATCAACCTCCAAAAGAATGCTCGGAGATTGGGTTATTTCTTGAAGCAAATCAACCTGCGTACAGAAGAACAAGTCAGTCACATCAACTATGTCAACTTAATGCTCTTTAATCTTAAACAAACTTTTAAAGCTACATATGAGATTCTAAGACCTTCAAATTAGGAGTAGATGGGTCTGGCAGCCTCATACTACGCGGAAATGCACTTAGAATGATATTCCTCATCTGTATGCAACTTGGAGGAATAACATCACAAAAGGTAAAGTGATAATCACAGAGAAACTCAGGGAAGTCATGAAGTAGCACTAAGAGCACCCTAAGTGTGCCTTTATAGAGGACACGAACCTGGTCATAAAAAAATTTACAAAAAAAATGTAGATGTAAGAAGCATTATTGTGCATAGACCCAGTTGGAAGCAAATAATTGAGGCTGAGATATAGACAAACCGGTTCTCCAAGTTCAGCATGCCTCAGAAAAGGCTCCATAAATTGGAACAGATCTACAAGCAACCTTTGGATATACGGCCAACCTTTTTGACCATTACCAGTCAACATTTTTGGCATGAAGCTCCTGTGACTAATCAACTCAAGCCATGCAAAACTGAAGAAACATTTCCACAAAGGAACCGAGTTTTAAAACAATATCAAACAAAACAAGTATTAAAAATGGATATAAGTGATTTGTAGACTTCACAGACAAATAATTGTTAAGAAAAAGCCATTAGGTTCAATTTATTACTGAAAAAAATAATCAAACGAACTTAATAAAAGATACTCACTCCAAAAAATGATAAATGCCTCAGGACAATTGCATACGTAATCATTCCAATATAGTATGCAAGTGGGAGCAAAATACTTAATGGACTTTAGTATACAAATACAGGGAACAAAGTACTGCATTTTGTATTTCGCTCATATAGGTACAAAGAAAATGCGTTATCAACTTATCATTGTGCATCATATAACACACAAAAGTTTCAAATTCTATTATCATAATTCCTAGATAAGAGCCGCCATAACCATAACCAAAACCTCTTGAAAGCATGCTAAAGAACTCTAACTAAGATCTCTCTACAAGGACGTCAAGCAAAAGATACATGGATTTAGAAAGGAAAGATCCAACAAAGTAAACTAGAAACAAATGATCCCTAATCAACAATATTTTCATCTTTCCACAAATAAGAATTGGAATTCTTAATGAATCCAGCAACATACTTAAACCACAGTACAGCAAACTATGAATCATAAGTAGACAAACCTAACCTGAATGCAGGAACTTTAAGCGGCTGCAAAGCATGAAATGCATTGGCAAAAGCAGTCAAAATCTGCAATACATGAAGTTGTATTAGTCAAACAAACATGCCTGTAATATTAACTTATTGGGTGCTTGGAAAGGGGATTGAAATGCATTGGCAAAAGCAATCAAAATCAACACAAACAAAATAACCAGCTTAATCGCCAGGTGGTTACTAGTCAATCATAAACGCATCTACTGATAAAATTTGACACTTTCAAACTCACAAAACAAGTATACCATTGTTTCTGGGTATTAACAAGTTGAACCATTGTTTTTACCCAATAATTAAACAAATAAAATACTATTGAAGAAGTAACTGAAAGTGACAAACACCTGGAGATTTGCGCCATCAGTAACAGGCTCAAGCGAACCAAGATCTAGAAGCCAGTTGATGAATAATCTGAAAAGTGGCCTTGGATTAAACAAGGCCTTCTTCTCCTCTGCATCTTTTATAATGAATCGGACAGTAACTGCCATAATCTGCCATGTAGCAATGGGAAACATTAGACTACAATTATATATAATTAATAAAGCACAAAAGAAAGAAAGGGGGGAGAGAGAGAGAAAGAGAGAGAGAATGCATTAAAATTTTAGTTTATTACACACCTTGGAAAGAAGAACAAGTTTCTTTGATCCCTGTTCCAACAACCAATTAAACAGCTAAGATGCCAAAGCTACCCAAAAGAAAATAATAGAAACGAAAAAGATATATATCTGAAAACCTTCAAGATTGAGAAGACAAGCTTTGCATAAGTATCGATTGCAAGAAATGACATTGTCGGCGGTTGAGATTGCAGTGACCCCAAATTAATCACCTCAGTGGATAAGCAACGTGCAATAGCTAGTTCCTGGAGAAGAAAGCAAGGTTATATCGACAATCCTGATCATCAGTAGAAAAGAGTAACCGGCATGAAGAAAGAAATGCCACCATCAATTGTCGGAAAAAGTGATCTGTAACATCATCCCCTTTAAGCAGCCCATTCTGATGCAATTGTAAGATGAAGTGGGCTGAAGCTGCATCATTGGCACCAGCAAATTCGCATATCCTGTACCATTCTTTAAACAACATGGTAACCTACAATATGTGCATAATAAATATTCAACTTCAACTATCATTCTGAAACTATATTGTTATATACCCAGGCATTCGGAGCAAGATTGTTCTCATAATAGTCATAAGTCATAACTTTCAAGTATCTTCCATGTTTTCTTTCATGACTCTAACAATTTAGCAACAATTCCATATTATCTCGACAAGCATGTAGTATGAAACACATCTGTATCAGATTTTAGGGTTTCCAAATTTTAGTTTTTAACAGTACAAAGTTTGGCAACACACCAAAATTCAGAAATTACTGGTTCTAAATTACAACTCTTGTGCCCAAGTGGAGACAGTGAATTTTTCAATTATTTTTGCATCGTAACTTCACAAAATATAGAACTCTCACCCATTGTATTCATTCTCCTATTCCCAAAGCTTATACATCTTACAAAAACACACACAAAAAGAAATAATCATACTTCTAAGAGCAATTTAAGGTGTAATCAGCTCAAACTCTTCCAGATTCATATACAAGAATTATTCTACTCAGTCAAACCTCAGGTACTGCTGGACGAAATGAATCTTGGATTACATTAGAATCAAAAGTGGCACAAGGCATAAAAATAAAATTTTATTTACAGTCAAATTATAAAGCAGATATGATAGATATCCAAACACAATTTGTGCCAAATAGCCATGCAAAAAAATTCAAACTTATATATCAATTTCAAGTTCAAGATACCTGCTTGCAGAACCCAGAAGGATCTGGTTCAACAGAATCTACCCCTTTGAACTCTTCGGTGTTCGGATAAAAAAATGTAGAACTGAAACCTTCTCGATGCTTCCTTCTCAAATAGAGTTGTTGAGTAATCTCTGTATCAATGGTATTTATTGCCTGTAAAATAGTAGATAGCATGAAAGGCAACAAGCCAGTAAGTATTGGATTGAACAGATTAACACTTACCAAGAAAAACTTGCATTATTATTATTCATAACCAATGTTTATCACTGTAAATTAAAAATCAGAGGAGAAATGGCAGTTTTAGCCACCCATGTTAACCAATTGTTTTACTAAAGTGAAAAGTCATTGATTAAAACTTCAAGGATACACCAAAAAAATTATAAAATTAAAAATCACATAATACAAGATGTATTATCAGGTTAAAGAAGGAAAGAAAGCCATTACCTACACAAATGTACATTGATACTGCCCCTCATTTTGTTTACTCTTCATATTTTAGCAGCCTTGCAATTCTTTTTAGTTTAGTACATCTTCATTCTCATTCAAAAAAGAAAAAGGACAAAATAATTTGAACTATGGAGGTGTTTTTTACTCAATCCCCTTTTTGTTTCACCAGAGTTAATTAGAATGCAGAAAGCATTTCAAACACAAATCAAATAATCACATACAAGAAAGGATACAATTTGATTGTTACAAACCCAAAATTTTTACAGAGGAGAACAATTGGTAGTTCACATGTATCCTTACTATATACTTCAGTAATTAAAACAATGGAAACATCATAATATATATTATGTTGCAAATACTGTAAAATTATTTGTTATTACTAAATAAAAGAAGCAAAAAAAGCAAAACATCTTTGTCACTGCCACAAATAACTATAACCACAAACACATTTAGCAGCTAACCTTATCAGCGACAGCCTGTTCAATGACTGCAAATCCTAGATCAATATTATCATTGGTGACAAGTTGCATAGCTTGTTCCAAAATTTCATTAGCAATATTTAAGTTTTGAAGTGAATTCCTCAGTTGACTATATATTGATGCCCATAATGGTTCCTAGAAGAAATAGAGATACATTAGGCAGAAGAAAATAAAACAAAACGGAGCCTAAAACCATATAATGCTAAAAGAATTTGCTAAGATACAAACAAACAGGATAGATTATCATTTATGGAAATTACTTTGCATGTAACATGAGCCCAACTCCCAGCAAGACTAGCAACCATTAAGTGTGCTGCCTTTAATATACGCGTCTCATCAGATTCCATAGCATAATCCTGCAAATGAATTACATAAATTAAAATTAAGCAAAACAAACTGGGTATGAGAACAAGCTTTATTAAGGCTTCCAGTTACAACAAGACTACAACAGCCATTTCTGTATACATTACCTAACAACAAGCAGCAGTTGAACAGATATTATGACATTTTAGAAAAAATGACATTATATACTATAATATTCTAGATATATCAACTGTAGCAAAGATTAAATTAGGAAACACAACAAATGGAATAGTGAAATCAAGCGGTTAGAAGAAAGACTTCACTGATAACTGATAAGTAAACCTTTAAAACAAGCTCCATGGATGTTTTTGTTGCCATGATAACAGTTCTCTGAACAAAACTACTAGACGCTATCTCTTTGATAGCCTTGTCCATTGCAATGGGTACCACACTGTAATAAAAATATAGTTACCCAGTCATATAGATTCAAACAAGAAGAAGAACAATATAGTGAGAGCACCATACCTCTGAAAATGCATTTGCAACCCAAAACCACCGAGTTTTTCATTGATAATAACACAAGTCCCAATATTAGGTATCTGTATTGGAAGCTATAAACACAAGAAGTAGGAATCATTTATGCTTAAAAATAGTATGCCATTAAGCTTAAATATGGTACAATAAAGATAAACAAGTTTTGGATTCCAAACCTGGCTAATAGAAATAGGAGCTGAGGCAGGAGTTGCTTTTAACAGTACTTGAGCAGAGGAAAGTTGATCAGACAATCTCAGAGGTGTAAACCTTTCATCTTCCATCAATGCTCCCAAGGTAGTATGAAGAGGACCAGCATACTATCAACCCATAAATATGCAAAGAAATAATATATAAATTATCAAAAAAAGAGGTCAGTGGAGCCCTAAAGTATGTAAGAACATACCTGAGACAATACATGTGGATGAGCCCCCGTATTGGATGGATTGGTGACTACAAGTGGTAATTCAGCTTGATTTACTGGAGGTACAGGGCCACATTTTATATCAGTAATAATTTTTGATTGAGATGCCCCAACATTTACATGTGGATGAGCCCCCGTATTGGATGGATTGGTGACTACAAGTGGTAATTCAGCTTGATTTATTGGAGGTACAGGGCCACATTTTATATCAGTAATAATTTTTGATTGAGATGCCCCAACATCTTTATTAGAGAAATCAGGATTTCCTTCCATTTCTCTTTTTCTATCCTTCAGGAGGGAAGTTGGTGTGACATCCATCATATCTACACTAAGATTTTTTAACAAAACCTGTATAGCACAAGATTTCAACGAATAGGTGGATGAAAGACAAAATTATGCCAATGACACTCCAGCAAGGAAAAAAAACCGACCTCTATGTCAAACATGAGGTTCATTTTCAGGTTTGGCATTGAATAAATCTCAGCAAGCAATCCCAAAATGGCCTTAGTCCAAGGATTAGAAGGTTCATATGCAACACTGCTTTGGCATGATTTGAGGACCTTTGACACAAAATTGAATGAAAATGTAGCACACAATTGAATATAACTATGAAAAAATAATCACAATTATTGGGAAACACCTAAGTCCCACATCGACTAGAAATAAGGCCAATATAGAGTATATAAGTGAGGGACAACCCTCACTATTTGAGCTAACTTTTGAAGCTGAGTTAGACCCAAACCCACATTCTAAGAACAATCATAGATTGTACCTTTGACATAAATGGAATAACAGCAATCAGTAGCCCCTTTTCATATGCCTACAACATGGAAAACAATTCGATAAGTAAATGATCACTTGAAATGCCATCTGCTCCTGAAATTAAATATATCCAAATTGGGAATCACCTCTATAATCAAAGACTTTGGGTCTATTTCACGAGCCTTCAAAACCTGATTCCGCCCAATTGTTAACTTTCCAAGCCAGCTGCCCAAATTTTTAAGCAAAGAGCGTTCCTCTGAACTTGATTTTATGAGCTCTGATCCTAAAAGAACCTGAAGAATTTGCAAAAAATCGTGTATTGTTTCAAAGACACATGTTCACTTCAATCAAGCAGGGAACAGAAACAAGGCTCAAACCTTGCAATTTTCATAAGTTGCCTGGACAATCTCTTTGTTCAAAGCCTTGGAATTAACTTCATCCAGGAATTTCAGGTACAAGTCATGCAAATTTGGCTCAATGCTTGCTCTAAAGACAAGTATCAATTGGTATAAGTGGAAGTAAATGGAGGTACCAATTTGATAAGACAAATATTTGAGCTGTATTGTAGTATGTGCTGAAAAATAAAGGGAGTTGAAAAAAATGATTTAGTATGCTGGCACAAAAAACATGAAACGTAGTCCATCTCTAATTCCCCAAGCAAATCGCTTCAGATCCTGAGTTTTAATGACTTCCTGTTCTCTGTCAGCTTCTATCATTGAGTTCTATCTTAAAATTCAATCTAGAGAGAAATGACAAAATATTAACAATGGGTTTTTGTTTCATCCAACAGTCCTCCTTATTTCCATGTTGAAGCGCGGTCAACAAATTAGGTAACTCTTGGTTCAGTATATTTTGTATGGCATATTGAGTACAATGAAAATATATAAGAATTAACCATAATTCATAAAGCAAGAATACAACGTGATTTTATACCCTAATCCTAATTATACTCTGGTTAACAATGCAGTAAAGCAGGACTTAAAACATCCAAAACCAAATTTTTAACTTTCTAAAATCTGTTTAAGTACCCTGCATTTTTTAGTTCTCTATTTACCCCAACAGTCCATTAAAGTTCCCTGCTGTGCATTTAATCACCATGAAACCCCAAGTAAACTATCTTCAATCTTCACGATATATATACCCTTGCACATATATCTACGTGGATGCAACTTTTTAAAGCAATTACATGATACATGATGCAACTTATAAATCATGCTAACCTTTTCATAACCATATATTGTGCAAACCAAGGATAGTACTGCTCTTTCAAAATTTCAGTGAACTCTTTTGCTTTAGAATCAATGTTAGCCACAAAAATATTATTAATCATAAATGATATCTTGTCCTGAACCTTTGACCCTGGAGCCTGTTAACATCATAAAAAAGCAGGTGAAAGAAATCCAAATTTAGATTTGTATAAGAAATTAAATTAAAATTGGGAGCGGATGAAAAATGAAACACTCGAAAACTATTTTGTAAGAAAATATGTAAAATCATTGAGAATCTAAACAACTGATCAAATCCATCAACAAAACTCAAGAAAGCAGCCAATCTGATAAATTTATTGTAAAAGGCTAGAGCACCTCAATAGAAGTTTCTCTTTTCTCAGCAGCAGCAACCAAAGTTTCAATGTTCAAGGCAGATGCAAACCCTACATCAGATGCACAGATCAAAGGAACACTATGTATCTTCAGAAATTAAAAGCAGAAATAAAGGCTAATATTTATGGCTTTATGCTAATCAACAGGAACTGTTCACAGGTAACAGAAATATACTGGTTGAAGTAGTAGCTCCACGGGTAGTACAAACAAATCCATGAGACGAAAGCATTGAGGAGGTGTTGACAGTGCTATGTAACTGCAATTGTAACATCAAAATTAATATGAGCATGAGCAAGAGTGCAATAAAATAAAGCATAGGAAACTGAGAAATTGCAGAGTAAAGACCCGAGAGCAATCTATTATAGATATATGCAGCCTCTCCAACTCCTCAGAATTTTGTCTAGAGGCAATCAAGTCAGTATGAGATTTAAGAACCTGTAGTCGGAAAAGGTCAGATGGGACAGTAAAAATGAAAATCAAATGAGGCCAGGGCAGGCTGATAAACAAAATATTAATGTAGAACCTTCAAAAAGGTAGCAGTTGTCTCAACACAGAGACTCAGAACAGCACCAGACTGATGAAAAGATTTTCCAGAAAGGTTCTGTGATCCACCAAAATGGGCATCCTTTAAGAACCTGAGGCACTCCTGCAAAGCCTAAATATGTCAGCCACTTCTCTTCTACAAAAAACTCAGGGGAGTACAAATTAAAATGCACAAGACCAAAAGGCTGCATAAATCTGTAATGTTAATTTCTTAAAAAATTAGAAATCAAGGCATCAGGGAAGGCATTATTACGTCAAAAAAGACATCCTTGTATGTGGTTAGGTTGCTACTCAACCACTTCTCAAGGTCAAGGAATTCTTTTCTTGATGCAAAAGCTGCTAACCTTATACTATAATAAGAGGGAATAATTTCCACCACGGATGATAGAATCTGTAAAATAAACATGAAACAAGAGTTAAAAATGGGAAAAGATAATAGCAAAGACAAGGGATTGGCATTCGTGAAGACAAATTTGAAGGCTTATTGCAACTTGCAAGGTAACTAAAAGGGCTCAATGAAGGTGAGACTGCATATGTTAACAAGTTTTCAGATTTTAGATTCAAACAAGAAAAACTATGATAACTGAGAGCAAAATCTATCTATCAGGAAAATGACCAAAATGAAAAATACACACTTTACAAGAGAACAACCTTTAGCTCCTGGCAGATGTCCACAATTCTTATAATGCTGTCTGCATCATTGTTTTGAGAATTGATAAACCCTCTCAAGACCAGATTGGGGTTAACATGCCAAAGCTGTAGAATGATCCCACTGCCTGCAGGACATTTTACTATCATGGGAAACACAATCAGAGATACTTCCCGTTGCAAGAGGTTGTAGGCAGTCTGCAAGAACAACAAATGCAAATTACATATATCAAGAGAAGACATGAAATGGGATGCTGTGGAGAACCAACAAATATGAATCCATTATATTGTACATTTATATGTGCCATCCCAAGAAGCAAGACTTCAGGACAGTGTTTAAGGGGATAATCAAGGATCGATCGAACAATGCTGGCGTGACCCTTCTCAGCTAGCTGGCAGAGGACATCTAAAAGATCAAGACACAGCCATGAATGATTTGCATGTCCATTTTGAAGCTTGTGGCCATTAATTGAATCAACATGTGCCTGCACAGCAATTTGTTGTCATAAAAATTTGTTGATGGGAACAAGAAACAGCCAATGTGCAAACAGGTCATCATACCAGCTGCCTTCCCGAGTGTGCAAAGGTAAAAATTTCCGGTGGTGCTGATACAGCATATTTAAGGAAAGACAGTTGACCCTCAGTGTTCTTCCAAACGGATCCACATATGGCATGGAGAGGAAAAGGTTCCTGGTAGGTTCATTTTCAGAATTTTATGCGAGAGTTTTCATGTCAATCAATTAAGCTCCAGGAAAAGGATATGTAAAGTTCAGATATTATACCTTACAGGCATGTTTGTATACTGACATGAGAAAAAATAATGCTTCTTCGCTAGGAAGGAAAAACCCTTCATGGTCAAGATTTTCTATAACGCGTATCCAATTGGTTTGTGGTGCCTGTATCAGAAAAAAGAAAACATTTACTTTAATTTATTCTAATTCAAATGACTGGAATAAAAGCCTATAACAACATGAAATTTCAAGTTTTATTGAAGAAAACTTACTAGTTGCTTGACTGTATCTATCAAGACATCAATATTCCAAGAGTTCAGAAGCGGCAACTCAGACGCATTGTATCCATGGGCTGCACGAAATGTTAAGTATGTGTTCTGGTTATCCTCCAGCCCAGTATTACTATAAGCAATAGCACTAAGCAATTTAGATAGCGTATTATTGGTTAAAGGTAAGAAGAGCGAGAATATCTCCTTGCACCGTGAGACATCAACCGTGCATCCATAGCCTAGTTCCTTCACGATATCTCCCATGTTAATTTCCTGCTGTATGTCTGCTAAAATAGCATCAAAATCATTTTCTCCAGTGTCATGGAACAACTCCATATTCCTGTAAAGAGACAGGGAAAGCTACTAAGAAGGCATGCAATTAAACATTATGAATCAATTAATTACTATTCATAACTAATAATGTACAACAAACATACAATTATATTCAAAAGTGGATGCATGTTTTATTTTACCAACATGATAAATTTAATTAATAATTAAAAGGGTTTATACTAACCAGTAACCACTTAGTCAGGGGTTAAATCAAATAAGTTTCAATATCATTGACTGAATGATGAGTAGTTAACTTAATAAAATGGTAATCAGTCAGTGATCTGTGATTAACATGACTTTTGACCACAATTGTATCACCCATACAATACAATAAGGATAACCAAATAAGTTACAACCTTAAAAAATCAGCCTTGTTCATCTCATCAGGAAGCAATCGAGTCAAGAAAAAAGGTGGTGTATCTTTGAATTGGACAAGTGACAATATCTGCATAAAGGAATCCACATGCTTGGAAAGACCCTCAGACTGCTTTAGGAACATGATAATATTGTAAATTTGCTCATGGCAACTCAAAGAACTAGGGTTGGCACACATTTCCTCAATCTGAGCTATGCAGAAAATTTTGCCTAACACAAGGAATATTTCAGGTCAAATATATGATAATAAATAACACAGGAAAATATTGACACGGATCATGAAACTAACATTGCAAAAAGATATAAACATTATTTATCAAGTTAAAATGTATGTAGGAAAAACAATAAGAACTGAAATAGAAATTAACTTCATACTTACCACAGAGTCTGGCATCAGGATTCTCAGAATCAGATAAAGCAAGACCAATGACAATTTTTTCCAATAAAGATAACTGCAATCTGTTACAAAAACTTTCTAAAAAGCTTTCATTAATTTCTATATTCTTCATTGACTCAGAAAACACTGTACTGAAGTTTAGTTTGTCCAAGAGGTGCTTAATGACTGCCCTAAGAATTGGCTCATGCTGCGTGTCTTTCATATCTCTTCTGACATAGTCATTGTGATCCAAGCAAGTTTGAAGCAGCAAAATGCATCCAGCGGTTCCAAATCCTGTGAACTGTCAGCAGAAGAAAGAACACATCAATAACCAATCCAATCAGAGTGACAATACAAAGAAAATTTCAAATATGAATCAATTAAAAAAATAAAGAGCAACATGAAGCAAATCTATTAAGGTCTTTGCCGAAACCAATAATTTGCGTAGTATTAGAAATTAGGGTAATTCAAAGTGTAGCAAAACACAAAAACATAGCACTGAATAAGACAGGATATGAACAAAGATGCAAGTACATAAAGCATGGAGAAAAGTAATAATAATAGCATAGAACTTCACATAGGATGTGTGGCATAAATAAATCATGGTGAATATATATATATATATATATATATATATATATATATATACACTCAAATACTCGTATTGTGAACCACCAGAAAAAGAAAAAAAAAATAAAGATTATCAGTACAGCTAAAGCCCCAACAGCATAGTCTTCTACAACGGCAAAACCTCATAAGTTAATAATTTCATAATCATACCCCAATTCACTAGAACCCTATAGTTAGCAATTCTTTTTTATGAAAAAACCAGAATTTTTTTTATCAATTGTTAGTTTGTTAGTTTTTGTGATCTTTCCCTCTTTCCATTCCCTAAGTACCCAACCAACCTTATATCTCCCATTGAAAAAACCAGATTGATTCTTCATGTCAAAGAAGATAAGATAACAATACCTAACGTAGCATTAATTCCCTCCTAAAACAATACCTAATGTGTATCTTTCCCTTTACAAACCCTAAAAAAATCCACCTACGAAAAATCCAAAAAAGCATTCCCACGTGGTGGCAAAATTAAAAGCATTATTGAACACTCAAGCATGAGTCCATGTCAAGTCAATTTAAAACTCGAAACCAAAAGACAGGGGTCAAGGAATAAACTTGATCAAGCACGCAGCACAAACAGGAAATTCGAAAAAAAAAAACCCAGAAAAAAAATTAAGTGTGAAAAAGAAAGATGGGGGAGTGAGTGAGTGACCTGAGAGAGTTGACGGAAAACGGAGTCAAAGCTGACTTCGTTCAAAGAACTGAGGAGAAACCGAATCTGGTTGGAGGAGAAGTTGGCCGTGGGCGAGGAATTACGAAGAACAAGAGCCATCACAGGGAAAGAAAGCTGAAATTGGTAGAGAAGAAGAAAAAGAAAAGAGAATGGGTGAGGTTCGACTTTTGAGTAAAGCAGAAGAAGAAGGTTTTGCTCCTGTGCAGTGTTAACGTAGTCTCATGCAAAATTAGACACACCTACCTACGAAATACCACATTTTGACTTGATAAATGTCTATATTTATAAGGGGAGGTTTTGTTGAGGAGAGAAAATTATTATTCAATTTCAAAAATTAAGTGGGTCTCACATTTCTCTCTCACGTGTTGAATCACTTTTTGGACTTGGACGAGAATTCCATATGGCTATTACTAGAGTGTTACTTAATACACTATATAAAATTTCTTATACACTATATAACTTTTTAAAATGCCAAAATTGCCCTTTCTATTTTGTTTTTTTTATCGTGCTAATTTATAGTGTATTAAATTCGGATCAATGGATCCGGCTTGGTCATGTAAGGTTGGTTATGTTACGGATTAATAAATCCGTGTAAATCCCACGGATTTAATAATCCGTAATCAATCCGTGTACATCCCACGAATTGAAAGGCCTTGGATATCTCACGGATTGAAGGA
>PYAF01001841.1:1636833-1651990 GCA_007407185.1 Glycine tomentella
TTATTGATAGATAAATTTGTATCTTAAATATATTATTAGGAATTTGATCTTAGATTAGTGAATATGAAAAAATATATATGTAAAAAAAGGTCGATCAACTTTATAAATGAATCTTAATAAGTTAACATTTTAATAAATTAGTTTTTGATTTTTGATCGATAGACGTTAAAATAAAAAAGTTACACACTAAAGGAACTCTACATAAGAAATTATATTTTTTAAGAGAAAACTATTTTTAAAATTTATAAACAAACATATCTTATGCTTTTCTCTTTGAATTTGATTTTCACTCAAATATTTTTAAGATGTAAAAGTTTATGGATGTTGTTGCTTCTTAATAGGAGAAGAAAAAATGTACATACTATTTCGGTCTCACCATCAAAATATAGGTGAAAATAGAATCACTTAACCATGAATGCATCAATAATATATTTGACTTTTACACTGCAAAAGTGGCTCAGTGAGTTTTACAGATACACAATCTTCCACTTAAAAACTACTTTTGTGAGCTTTCAAAATTCCTCTATCTTGCTAATTTCTTGCTGCGTTTGTTTTTGATTGGCCGCAAAATGATCGATACCATAGAAGTTTTATCAAGATTGATAAGCTTTTTCTTTACACCTGTTAGGTTATCTTTGATGTAAATCTTTTGCATATCCACACTTCCATACTCCACAACTTCTCTAATAAAGTGATATTGAAAACCTAAGCATTCTGTCTTGGAATGAAAGGTTGGATATCTTGTAATGTTGAAGGTATTTTGACTATGACAATACACAAAAATCTTCTTATGTTTGTGGCCAAATTCTTCCATTATCTTTCAATCCAAATAATTTCGTTACATGCTTGGTTAATTGTCATGTATTTAGCTTCAGCAATAAAGCTATAACATTCTACGATTCGGATAACCAAACTTACTGCTCCTCCTGCAAGTTTGAACACATTACCCATAATATATTTTCTCTTATATATCAAGATGACGTACAAAACCTGAGTCATCATATCCTCTAAAAATGAAGTTTGATCCTCCAAAACATAATTTAACATATAAGGTTCCTTTAATGTATCTTATTAACAACATTCCAATGCTCTCTACCTAGTTTTTCCATAATTCGATTGATTACCCAAATTGCTTATGCCTCTTGAAACTTTTTTAAATATGTAAGGTATATAATTGAGTTCGAGGAACCGAAGCTTTTGTGTGAAATCCACCAAAGCGTTTGTGGTCTTGTTCCGTTAAAAAAAACATATATAATACTTGTGGAGAACGGAACTAGACGAATGCTTGGGGAGAACAAAGTAGCAGAAACAAAGAGAAAAAAAAATATAAGATGTCACACGAGATTAATGAAGGGCTTTAGAGGGTTATTTTTTGTCAAGGTAAAAAACAACGGTCTATCATTACTTTTTATTGTGCATTTCATTGGTTTTTTTATATCATTTTAGGATGCATATTCTATCGTATGGTACCCACAGTTTTTTTTTCCTCAAAATTGAGAATCCAGCTATTCGATCTTAGGATAATAGAACTGCGTGAAAAATGGAGATAGATTAGTTGCCCACCACCCTCATTTGAAGTCTTAAATGGCCTTGATTATACAACCTAAAGGGATAAATTTAGCCATTGGTAAAAGGTTATCACTGGTGACAATACAATTGGCCGTTGTTGGTATTATCGACAACTGAACAACCATGCCACTGGTAAATGAAAACAACTTGGTCATTATTATAGAAAAAAAAAACAATGAAATGCACAGTAAATAAGATGAAAGATTCAGAATTGAGATCATGGTTTTAAATTACAACTCAGCGGTCGTGTTGAGGTGAGCTAGAAAGTCTTTACATTATGAACAATAGCGGAAAATTGCCTTTACATAATATCAAAATAACTTAACATTACGACTGCAATTGCGGCTGCAGACCAGAGTTTAAAATCATGATTGTGATGGATATATAGGCTCTATTCCTCCTCATTAAAGTTTTTACTCCTTGCAAGTCACCTAAAACAGAGAACGAAAACATCTAGCTTCATAATATTAAGATGAGTCTGTTTGGATACAAGACTAGAAGTGTTTTTGAGAACTTATCTATTTTTCAGTAGAAAAACTCTCAAAAACACTTGTAACTTGTATCTAAACAGGTCCTATCTAGTATAAAATCTAAATCAGTGAGATAAGAATCCTATAGAACTTGGTTTTTCCAATACAGGTTCCAATACAGCTACATACCTCTCATATAAACCACTAACCATGTGCTTGGATTCTCTCATTCACACATCTGAGAAACAACTATTAAATGCTTTTGCTGCATTTTGACCTGAAAATATATATAGTTAGACGTGGATCACTATGCTATTCCGAACACGCATTAAGTACGTGTTTGGATAATTGTTCTGCATGTACTTGAGTACGGAACATACTTTTAGAAAAAAAATACTCTTTGTATCTTTATTCTGCACATACTTTTGGAAATGATACAACGGTGATCCAAATATGTACTAAATTCACTTTGAATCTCAATTATTTTTTCCTGCGGCATGAGGATGAGGGGTCAATTTGATCTTCATTTGGTGCTAGCCAAAGCAAATGAAATGACATTGGTGTGAAGTTCCATCTCATTCTAACTTGGACTACAATCTTTTTTCATTTCTTTTCTTTTATATCCTTTAGTTTAATCACATTCCAAACACTAAAATTTTTCCCATTGGATGTTGAACCTCAGATAACGGAAGAGAAATGCTTCTCTTCTTGTTACTAAGTGAGAGAAATGCTTCAATTATCCAACACACTCTATTACACTCTATTATTAGTTGAAATTTATCAAAAATCACAAATTTTTATGGGCACTACCTCTAGTTTAGTGACTCTCTTTCTTGATTTTATAGTATTCAATAAGTTTCAACTTTCAACCAAAGAGAGGGTGTGTTAGGAGTGTGTTGCTTGTACAGCTTACAGAGGAATGTTATCACTGAAATTTCATACCAAAGTATGATATTTCTTTTGATTTTTTGTACAAAATTTAGAGAATACATGAAATTACTGCTCAAACAGTCAAACTTGTTAAATATTACTATCACTATTGTAGCTTTCTTACTTCAGATGTATGCTGTGGATTGCCGTACCTGCAATGATGTTTCTGCTGAAACACGAGTGGTGGCATTCTCTGCCAGGAGTATAGGAGATTAAATCCCGTCTGATGGACCAGGAGTGCATTCCAAACTTAGATTGACCATATCACTATCACATTTCCTTAATTTGGATGGTGTCAGAAAATAGTCACACGACATATCACTACTTTTGACATGGATGAACACATCATTTTGCATACATTTAAGAATTATAAGGTTGATTTAATAGTTAAAGAAAAAAGGAGGAGAGAGATCCTCGGTACAAATCTATCCCATTAACATTATAATAAAAACTAATAATTAACATTTGTCTAAAAAAAAAGATTATTGCATACGTTTCAATGGGGCCAGAGCCAAATATGTCATTTCATTTTTAGTGTTCATAACAGTTGGTACAATGAAAATAACGGAGTTATTTGAGGCCTCATGCATTCTCCCAGACAGAAGGAAAAATTGTGGAGATTAGGTATTTAATTAGTAGGACTCTGTGTGGCAAGGCAGCAAGCCAACAGTTACTCAAACAATGTATTTGTTAGTTCAAAAACATCAACATGAGATAATTTTGGAGTTCATGTTTTTAGCTGTATACATACTGTGCCAACTTTTTAATGTTTAAATGATGGAACTATATTTACTATACTTTTGGTTATGTATGATAGCTTAGTCAGTAACTAACTTCTGTTCAAGTTAATATCCCAATTAGTGTCTGTGCACTAAGAAGTAGTATAAAAATTTAATACAAAAAACCCAGTCAGATATACTAACTAAAATAGTAGACTTACAGAACCAAAAACTTGTCTACATGAAAGCCTATATACTTGTCCTATATTAGTTAAGGCCTGGCCAATTTTCTGACATTGAAACCTCCCTATCCTAATGTTCACTATTTCAGAAAATTCCATATCATATTCAATTGCTGGGCTGCATCCACCTAGATGCTCTCCTATGTCAAATTTAACATTATGAAAAGTTCCATTAAATAACCAAATGCACACATACATGCACAAATAACCATTTCAAAGACTCTAGTTTTCTCAATGTGAGCCTCAGGCCCCTTTATTGAGGTACACAGAAGCTCAATGTCCTTGTACTACCATCCATACAAAGTAAATTGGCACATAGTATAGGTTGAATCACCTAGACAACGGAAAAGATTCAATAACATAGATGAAAGATTCATAAAGAGGGTGTCCATACAAAAATAAGTAAAATAAAGAAAGAAATAATTTTCTCTCATTAGGTGAGGTATTCAAAATGAGGGTAGGGGTGTCCATACAAAAATTAACCAAATAAATAAACAACAATAGCCTTTTCTTCATAAGGTAAGATCGGTTAGATAGATCACCCATTCACGTCATAAGACTCGGTTAAAAACCAAAAACCAAATAAAGAAAAGTTAACCACATTTGAGAATCTGGTCTATAAGAAAGAAGAAAATGAATTGAGGCTAAATTCATAATACATAAACTGTGCAACTCATCTGAAAATCAACACCAATCATTATTTTTTTTTTCCCAATCACAAGCAGAGCTCCAAATGTTATGAGTTATGTTTGTTCTTCTTCCAAAGGAGACAACCACTCACATTTCAAACTTCAAAGTAACAAAGACCTCTTAGGGTCCAGGGTGGTTGCAGCAGAGAGTAGCATGTGAAAGAGCTTCACAATTCCTTGAATCAATGCTAAGACTAGACACCATTCTTGCAGTAGCCACTGTACTATGTAGAGGCAAAAGTGATTGCACACTTCCTAGTCGGTACACACAAGTTCTGTTAAACATTTCAACTTCACACATCAGCACCACATACACTATACAATCATACATCATACAAAATTACAAACATAGCTAACAACTATTTCCACACACACATATACAGACACAGTATACAGTTACATATCACACACAATATGCATAATTATGTAGTACAAAATTACAAACAGCTAACAACTATTTACACATAAAAAAACGATGTTTTTAAGTATTTAGAAGTTTAGCTAATGTTCAGACCAGCAATTATTTTTGTTAAATTTGGCATGGTTTTAAATGACGTTCCGCAACTGCAATTGCGGTGCAATGTCAAGGTATTTTGACTCATCACAAACACAATTGCAGCCTCATTTTCTTATAAAGATTTTCTGACTCATCACAATGCAACCGCAACCATGAATTTTGGTAAACTTTATTTATTTATTATCAAGGGAGATCATAGACTTAATAATATTTCTATTTTTCTGAAATTGTGGTTTTTATCTGTGTTGAATGGCATCGTGTGACCTATGTAGCAGACCTCACATAGTGGGATAAGCCTTGTTGATTTTGCATTTTTCTTTTTTTGAAAAAATCTGTGAGGTGGCATGAATACACTGAAAATATGAATGTTTCTATTACCAAAGCAGAAATCAATATTATTCAAAAAAATTGAAAATTCATTTTTGAGCTATGCAGTACACTCCAAAAGGACCATTTATGAAAACTGAGAAGATTCTTAAACGATTTGGTTTCTTGGTATAACCAAAATCGAAAAAAGAAGATAATTTTGGAGGTTTACCTGATAAACGGTGAGAATGGACGGTGGGGCACAGTGGCGTTGAGAAGAGGAGAATGATTGATTGTTCTAACAGCTGATTTCAACGAAGAGAGTGAGATGAAACGACGAGTGCAATGGGAAAACGACGCCATCAGAATCAGAAAGGTAGCATTACTTTGTCACTGAAGAAACTATAAACCCTATTGAGTAGAAGAAGAAAAAAACAATATATCCCTAAGCTCTATTCATCCACTCATCCAAACAGATTTTTAATTTTTTATGATTCAGCACAACAATTCAAATTTAATGTGTTAAGCATTAACTAATATTTTTTAAAAAAGAAGTAAAATATAAATACCTTTTTTAGTCGACGTATTTTCTTTAAAAAAATATCTTGTAAATATAAAGTTTACTTTATTTAAAGAGAATATTTTAGCCAATGTAATTTTGGGATCTTTTGATAACTTTAAAATTATAAATTTTAATATCCTACCTAATAACTCTTTGAATATATTAAATATTGATAATTCAACCATTAAATTAAGTGTTATTTTTTTAGTATATCAACTCTACAGAATTTTATAACATTTTAAATTATTTAATACTTTATTAAATAAATTTATTTTAACATATAAATATATTTTTAAAATATAAATATGAACTCATCTATTAGAAATTGGATTTGCGATGACTTTTGTGTGTTAGCATTGATCAAATTTGTGCTATTAAATAGACAAGCGGTTACACAACTTGAAAATACAATACAAACAATCTAGTTATAAATTTGAAATAAAACTATAAATAATTAACAATTCCAACCTAATTATAAATTCGAAATAAAGTTACAAATACAGAGAAGATAACAAAACATAAAACTCTTATTAAATTCCAATACTCCCCTTAAGTTGGAGCATGAAGATTTGAAATGTCTAACTTGCCTAAATTAGCTAGAAAAGCTACACGACCTAGTGCCTTTGTAAACATGTCAGCGAGCTGAGAATTACTATGAACAAAATAAGTGACAATAGTATGAGATTGAATGTGCTATCTAATAAAATGACAATTCAACTCAATGTGTTTTGTTCGTTTATGAAAAAGAGAATTAGCTGTAATCTGAAGAGTAGCTTGATTATCACAACTTAATAACATAGGCCATGTATGATCAATACCTAAAGAAGCAAGAAACGATTTCAACCATAATAATTCTATAGCTGTAGTAGTCATTGATCTGTACTCAGCCTCGGCAGATGAACGAGAAACTGTAACTTGCTTCTTGGATTTCCAAGAGATAGGAGACTGACCCAACATAATAAAATAATCAGTAATCAAATGTCGAGTTAAAGGACAAGTAGCCAATCATAATCACAAAAAACATGAACTTGAAGATCACAATTAGCAAAAAGAAACAAACCTTGACATGGATTAACCTTAACATAGCACAAAACCCCGAAGCACAACCTCAAAATGTTCTTGTTTTGGTGCTTGCAATAATTAAGACAAAGTGTGAACAACATAGCTTAAATTTGGGTGAGTGATAGTAAGATAAACCAAATGACCAATAAGCCTACGATACTTGCCAGGATCAACAAAATCAAGACTCGTACTAAGAGCCAAGCGATGGTTTTGCTCAATAGGGAAGATAGCTGGTTTACAGGAATCAATACTAGCTTCAACTAAAATATCCAAAGCAAATTTTTGTTGAGAAAGAACCAGACCAGAATTATTTTGAGCAACCTCAATACCTAAAAAATACTTCAAAGAACCCAAATCCTTAATTTTAAAACAAGAATCCAAATACGATTTCACCTTAGCACACTCAGAATCATCATTACTAGCAAGCACAATATCATCAACATATACTAGTAATGCTAGAAAAATATTGTCGTGAGTCAAAGTGAATAAGGTGTAGTCAGCTTTGGATTGCACAAAACCATAATGAAGAAGAGAAGAAGTAAGCTTGGCAAACCAATAGTGTGGGGATTGACGAAGGCCATACAAAGACTTCTATAAATGACACACCTTGGATGTTGAACCCCCACTAAATCCAGGAGGTAATTTCATGTAAACCTCCTCATCAAGATCACCATGAATAAAGACATTATTGACATCGAGTTGATGAAGATGCCAATGTTTCGCGACTGCCACAGCAAAAAAAGTATGAACGCTTATTTGCATTTGGAGCAAATGTCTCATGAAAATCCTCTCCCTCAATTTGTCGATTCCCTCCAATAACCAGCCTAGCTTTGTAGCGTTCAATGAAACCATCTGCATGATATTTAATACGGAAAACCCATTGAGATGGTAATGCTCGCTTTCCAGGTGGAAGATCAACCAAACGCCAAGTGTTATTATCTTCCAAAACATGAATTTCCTTACGCATTGCATTAACCCATCGAGAATCAGACAAAACATGCCAAGATCGTGGCTCAAAAGAAGCATCTATTGCTGCAAAAAAATGATTGGTGCTTGGAGGAAAAACAAGATTAGTCACAAAATTAGCAAGTGGATAAGGAGAACAAGTACTTGAAACAAAAATTGAATTGGAGGAAGAGCGTGAAGGTGTATGTGTACCAGGAAGACAATATTCATAGTCTTTCAAGTAAACAAGAGGTTGTCTTGTGCGTTTTGAAGGTGCTGATTAAAGTGATGTGGAAGGACCAGGGACAGACTTATGTGGAGAAGCAGGAGCCGAACTCCCCCTATCATCAATGATTGTTCTAACAGCTGATTTCAATGAAGAGAATGAGATGAAACGACGAGTGCAATGGGAAAACGACGCCATCAGAATCAGAAAGGTAGCATTACTTTGTCACTGAAGAAATTATAAACCCTATTGAGTAGAAAAGAAAAAAACAATATATCCCTATGCTCTATTCATCCACTCATCCAAACATATTTTTAATTTTTTATGATTCAGCACAACAATTCAAATTTAATGTATTAAGCATTAACTAATATTTTTTAAAAAAGAAGTAAAATATAAATACCTATTTTAGTCGACGTATTTTCTTTAAAAAATATTTTGTAAATATAAAGTTTACTTTATTTAAAGAGAATATTTTAGTCAATGTAATTTTGGGATCTTTTAATAAATTTAAAATTATAAATTTTAATATCCTACCTAATAACTATTTGAATATATTAAATATTGATAATTCAACCATTAAATTAAGTGTTATTTTTTTAGTATATCAACTCTACAGAATTTTATAGCATTTTAAATTATTTAATACTGTATTAAATAAATTTATTTTAACATATAAATATATTTTTAAAATATAAATATGAACTCATCTATTAGAAATTGGATTTGTGATAACTTTTGTATGTTAGCATTGATCAAATTTGTGCTATTAAATAGACAAGCGATTACACAACTTGAAAATATCTAGTTATAAATTTGAAATAAAACTATAAATAATTAACAATTCCAACCTAATTATAAATTCGAAATAAAGTTACAAATAGCCAACAAAGAAGATAACAAAACATAAAACTCTTATTAAATTCTAATACTTTCTCCAATACTCCCCTCAAGTTGGAGCATGAAGATTTGAAATGCCCAACTTGCCTAGATTAGCTAGAAAAGCTACACGACCTAGTGCCTTTGTAAACATGTCAGCGAGTTGAGAATTACTACGAACAAAACGAGTGACAATAGTGTGAGATTGAATGTGCTGCCGAATAAAATGACAATCCAACTCAATGTGTTTTGTTTGTTCATGAAAAAAGAGAATTAGCTCTAATCTAAAGAGTAGCTTGATTATCCCAACTTAATGACATAGGCCCTGTATGATCAATACCTAAAGAAGTAAGGAACGATTTCAACCATAATAATTCTATAGCTGTAGTAGCCATTGATCTGTACTCAGCCTTGACAGATGAACGAGAAACTATAACTTGCTTCTTGGATTTCCAAGAGATAGGAGACTGAACCAACATAATAAAATAACCAGTAATCAAACGTCGAGTTAAAGGACAAGTAGCCAATCATAAGCACAAAAAACATGAACTTGAAGATCACAATTAGCAGAAAGAAACAAACCTTGACATGGATTAGCCTTAACATAGAGCAAAACCCGAAGCACAACCTCAAAATGTTCTTGTTTTGGTGCTTGCATAAATTGAGACAAAGTGTGAACAACATAGCTTAAATTTGGGCAAGTGATAGTAAGATAAACCAAACGACTAATAAGCCTACGATACCTTCCAGGATCAACAAAATCAACACTCGTACTAAGAGCCAAGCGATGGTTTTGCTCAATAGGAAAGAGAGCTGGTTTACAGGAATCAATACTAGCTTCAACAAAAATATCCAAAGCAAATTTTTGTTGAGAAAGAACCAGACCAGAATTATTTCGAGCAACCTCAATACCTAAAAAATACTTCAAAGCACTCAAATCCTTAATTTTAAAACAAGAATCCAAATACGATTTCACCTTAGCACACTCAGAATCATAATTACCAGCAAGCACAATATCATCAACATATACTAGTAACGCTAGAAAAATATTGCCGTGAGTCAAAGTGAATAAGGTGTAGTCAGCTTTGGATTGCACAAAACCATACTGAAGAAGAGAAAAGTAAGCTTGGCAAACCAATAGCGTGGAGATTGACGGAGGTCATACAAAGACTTCTGTAAATGACACACCTTGGATGTTAAACCCCCACTAAATCCAAGAAGTAATTTCATATAAACCTCCTGATCAAGATCACCATGAAGAAAGACATTATTGACATCAAGTTGATGAAGATGCCAAAGTTTTGCAACTGCCATAGTAAGAAAAGTACGAATGCTTACCATTTTTGCATTTGGAGCAAATGTCTCATGAAAATCCTCTCCTTCAATTTGTCGATTCCCTCCAATAACCAGCCTAGCTTTGTAGCGTTCAATGGAACCATCCGCATGATATTTAATACTGAAAATCCATTGAGATGGTAATGCTCGCTTTCCAAGTGGAAGATCAACCAAACGCCAAGTGTTATTATCTTCCAAAGCATGAATTTCCTTATGCATTGCATTAACCCATCGAGAATCAGACAAAGCAACATGCCAAGATTGTGGCTCAAAAGAAGCATCTATTGCTGCAAAAAACGATTGGTGCTTGGAGGAAAAACAAGATTAGTCACAACATTAGCAAGTGGATAAGGAGAACAAGTACCTGAAACAGAAATTGAATTGGAGGAAGAGCATGAAGGTGTATGTGTACCAGGAAGACAATATTCATAGTCAAGTAAACAGGAGGTTGTCTTGTGCGTTTTGAAGGTGCTGATTAAAGAGATGAGGAAGGACCAAGGACAGACTTATGTGGAGAAGCAGGAGCCGAACTCCCCCTATCATCAATGATTGGACCAGACACATGGGGATCAGGTGCATCCTCGATGCCAGGAGTTAAAATTTTCGACGGAACAAGAGGGGCATCATCCTCAGTGAGAGCCTCATAGCTATTAGGACAAGGAACACAAGAAGAAATTTTATTGTCATTTGCAGGAGTAAAAACAACAAAAGGGAACACCAATTCATGAAAGGAGACATTGCGAGACACATAATATTTTTCTGATTCCAAGTCAAACACTAGATTAAGGGTTGCAGCTGAGGATCTATAGTATTATGAATCCAACAATTTCGCATAGAATGACACACATCCCACGCATGGAGCTCTTCAAACATGTCTGGGTTAGGTTTTTGAATAACACCAGTAATGAAGTCAAGTTTGTTCTTAGCTCGCAATGCATTCTTCAAAAGCTTTGCTCAATTCTCGTAATTAATCTCACCACGTAAGGTTACAGTAGTTAATACCATCCCAAGATTATCTGACAGTGCAAGAAAGAAAGGAGATCTTTGGTCAGAGACCTTCAAAGTGGCACTTGAATTAGTGGCAACCATACTATATCAAAGTAAATGCGGAAGATATAGAATCAAACTCCTCTGATACCATATTAGAAATTGTATTTGCGATAACTTTTGTGTGTTTGCATTGATCAAGACTGTGCCATTAAATAGGCAAGCGGTTACACAATTTGAAAATACAATATAAACAATTTATCCATAAATTTGAAATAAAGCTACAAATAACCAACAAAAGATAACAACCCAACCTAGCTATAAATTTGAAATAAAACTACAAATAACGAACAAAAGATAACAAATAACCAACAGAAGATAACAACCCATAACAACCTTAATTGTAAACAAAAAATTGTTTTTATCTTCCAATATAATCATTGAAAATATTAAAATATTTAATTATAGAATTATTAAAATTTAATATTTAGTTATATACTAAGACATTTTGCAAATGTGATTATTTTTAATTGATTTAATTACTCAATGGTTCCTTTACCAATCAATCTTCACATTTTAGTTCATAATACTAGTTTTAATCCCTACACATACAAAACGAGTTAAAAATATACATAGAAACTAAAATGATTAATTTCTAGCTGTAAAGACTAAGAGATTATATAGGTAATTTTGACTAAATGAGAAATTCAACTTTTATTAAATTTTTCAAAAGATTGTTTGAACTAATTTTTTAGAATTAAATTTTTGAGAAACTTTAAATATGTGGGGAAAAAACATTTACACATGTACCATTAGAAGTCTTAACCCAACAAATAAGAAGAATTGTTTAAGTTATAGTTGGATTAAAAACTCAATAGAACTGAAACTAGCTACCCGTTTTGTTTATTGATTATCAGTATTACAGTTCATATCAGTCTTCAACCAAAAAATGATGATGGCTAGGGTGCACAAGTTTAAAAACTTGGGCACCATGCCAAAGTCTCTCGTGAACGGTTAGATTTTTATAACTTTGAATTAGTGGTTGTGACATTTTCTCTTTTTATCTTTTTATTTCTCATTTTATAGTTTTCTTTCCTGATTTACCCTATAATTATCCATGATTCTCTTGTCTCTCTCACCACTCAAAATCTTTCCAAACCCTAATCCCAACTAGGCATGGCAATGAAGCCCGGACCCGTGGGTATCCGTCCGAACCCGCCCCGATGTCAACGGGGAAAAACCGAGTTGATTGGGTTCGGGTTCGGGTTCGGGTTTTCCCCGCTTTAAAATTTCGGGGGCGGGGGCGGGTTTGGTAATGGTGATTATCCGCCCCCGTCCCCGTCCCCGTCCCCGCCCCCGCCTACCCCTAGATTAATTTACAAAAATGACCTTATATATATATATATAAGAATTAAGAAGGAAACCCTAGCCCACTAACCCTCACTTCTCACTTCTCAGTTGTGATTTCTCCAATTCTCCTTCTCGTATCTTCTTTATAACATCACTCATGCACCAGCGGCACCGTCGTCCCGCACCGGCCACCTCGCAGCGCCGTCAAGCACCACTGCTCCCGCACCACTGTTGATGACCTCACAGCTTCTCGTTCTCAAATTGATTGTCTGGTATGAAGCAACAACATCCTTCTACCTCTTTCATTCTTATTTTGCCTTTGGCCGCGTATATAATATACCAACATTTTTTCCTTCTGGTTGTTGGTACTAGGCAAATAATAAAAAATCTCAGTGTAAGTTTGCTGGTAATTGCCAAGGTTTGTTGAATATGTATTCGCTCAAGTAAAGAGGCAATAGGTACCACAATTTTGATTCCATGCTAAATTTGTTCGAGTTTCATGCAATTTGCTCAACTAATTTGTTCAAGACCACATGAATGTTTGTTGCTGTAAATTACTGTATTGAGTTTATACAATATTGATGTTGTCTCTCGTGTTTAACATGATTACTAATTGCTTCCGGTCATTTCCATATTCATTTATTAAATAGCTGATATCAAACTTTAAGGTTGGTTGGCAGTATGTTTTGTTTGATTTTACCTGTAATGGAATCCATCGCTTTTATGTTTGATTGGTTAGTTGGTACTTTTGAAATCAAAAAGAAATGTTCAATAACAAAGCAAGTTGATCAGTTAATTCAATAATAAATAAAAAATGGGAGTTAGTACTCCATTTTTTTTTATCAAAATTAGTTATTGTTTGGATTTTTGGTACATATTGTGAGGTTTAAGAACAGAGTTATTCTGATGCTGTGAAATAGAACTGGTGCACTAGTGTATTTCAATTTCCAGGGGGTAGTGTTCTTTCTGTGTTTATATATAAATATATATATCAGAGAGAGAGGGATTCTAGGGTACTATAAGAGCAGGAGAAAGTTATTAATTGGTTTTGTATAATTGAATCAATGTATGTCATGTAGGTTATAGTATATTAAATATAAAAGTGAGACACAACACAATAATGATTTACAAAGCCGATATGACACACGCTTGACCTGAGAAATTTGTATCTCTATGACTCTGCATACACATGTGGACGATAAAGAAGGCTAGCTATTTACCTTTTCTGTTTGGTGATTGCTTACTTTGCATTCATTTCCCACCAGCCAAAGTTCATTCACTTCAGAGATTGCTAGTCTTCAGTCTTTATAATATAAGACACAAACTTTTCTTTCTTTCTTTGTTTCACTTGTTCCAATTGCTAACAATCATGAATGATAAATTTATTATAAAGTAGTGATTTATAATTACATTATAATACAAAATTATTTTACATTGAGTCTTAAGAAATAAAGATTACCTATCTTATTTTACTCCTTATTTTTAATAATAAAATTAAAGAACGAGAAGAAAATTTGGATAAATGCAGGACATTTTTGCTTAATAGCTAATTATGAGATTTAGTGATTATTATTTTTCATTTTATGTTGATTCTTAATCAATGTAAATCCCAATCATGTACTGTATAATATTACTTTTTTTTAATCATTCCCTCTACTTGTCTGTTTATAAACCCATTATATTAGAAAAAAAAAAAAAAACAGATAAGGCAATGATCAAGCTAGCTTTACGTATCTATAGATTTCTAAGTACATGCCGCGAATTCGTCAGCTGCTATGTTTCTGTTTTCAAGCATTTACTCTTTCTTTTTGGCTTTGTTGCTTCTGTAGTATAATGTTGTATTTATGCTTCTACTTGAAGTATGCCATTTTCAATTCTCTTTAGAATCTTTTTAGATTCTAGTATGTTACTTTGTCATGGGAAAGTGGCTGGCTATAGTCTATTTATTTCCCCTGTTTCTTTGCTAGTAGCTATTTCATTTTCATTATGGAGACCACCTAAACCTTGGCTGCTTTGCACACTTGATCAACACAAACTTTTTCAAACGTGATCAGCACAAACTTGAAACTAAAGAACTAAAATGCTTGGAATTGCCATTTGAAATTGTGCAGCTATTTGCATCTTCCAAGGCCTGGCCATTTGACTCTTAGGTGTTGCCAAACTTGAGACGGCAACATGTGTGATCATGACACACAATAATTAAGTTAGAAGTATTTGTTTTATAGCTATGAATTTTATGTCAGTTCATATACTTGTTTTATGTCAGTTTATATAGTATAATCTTTTATTTTAATTGTTCTTTTTCTTTTATGAAGGTGAAATGGTGGGTGATGATGGTGGTACTAATTTGAAGGAATAATCAATATTTA
>PYAF01001841.1:1652090-1671600 GCA_007407185.1 Glycine tomentella
CTTTTTCTTTTATGAAGGTGAAATGGTGGGTGATGATGGTGGTACTAATTTGAAGGAATAATCAATATTTATTTGCTGAACAATTTTAAGTTGTTTCTTTTTTTATTATTTAATTTGAAGAATGTGTTACTTATGATGTGCTACTTAATTTTGGGACAATATACATTTAAATGATATTGTATTTTGGGAGAAATTAAATATGTAGATTCATAATGATTTTAATTGAATTGATTGATTTTGTTATGTAATTTTTAGATTAAGATTTCATATTTTGAATGTGGGTTTGTTATTATTTTTTTGTTACCTAATTAATATTTTTGTCCAATTTTTTTAAAAAAATCACATTATTATTATTTTTTATTTATTTATTTTTAATCAAATAGCGGGGGCGGGGCGGGGCGGGGAAAACCCGACCCCCAGCGGGGGCGGGGATGGGTCTGGGTTTTAAAACCCGGTGGGGAATGGGGGCGGGGGCGGGGAGCGGTTTTAAAGGCAGGGGTGGGGACGGGGAATGCAATACCCGCCCCCGTCCCGCCCCGTTGCCATGCCTTATCCCAACCTCATCCTCTCCTCCAGCAAGTTCTCCACCCTCTTCTCTGGCAACCATGTCTCTCTACCTTATACTTCATAGAAACAACAACAACACACATGAAACATAATAAAAAAGAGAATTAGATATGAGAATTGATACAAAATAAAAAAGTTCAAGAAATAAATCTGAAATAGAAAAAGAATGAAACTCAAACACCATACAAGTCTTCAAGAAACAGATCTAAATTAGACCACAAAATAACGAAACTTGAAGCACCGCAAAATCCGTGGCACCCACCAAAGCGGCAAAGTCAAATGCCAACAAAACGAAACTCCACCCACCGCCACTGTCGCGACCACTAACACCAATGGCTCGCCTCCATTGCCTCCAAACCCGAACTAACAACATAACACTCCACTCCGTACCTGACCTCAGTGCTTCCGCAAACTCCTTTGACAACGTCGACAAAACCATCATGATGAAACAGAGGGGTATTCCGATGGTCGTGTTCTGGATCTAGATCACAACTAAAGATGGTAGTTGAGATCATGAGATTAGGGTTTGGAGAGTTTGAACGGTGAGAGAGAACAGAGAGGCAGGGACAACTTGTGAAAAACAAAGAAAATTGAAAAAAGAATAAAAGATAAACAGCAAAATATTTGAACCCTTTGAGCACCCTAGCCTTCATCCCGAAAGATACCAAAGGCATCAACTTTATGGAACTTCTTCACATCCTCCTGAAAGATACCAAAGACATCAGCTTTATGGAACTTCTTCACATCCCCATTATTTTTTCCCAAGAAGAATTTATTTTTCATTCCATTTGATTTTTGTTTTGTTTTTATCCTTTTTTTTATATTCTCTTTGCTATTCCTCTCTTAGCACTTCTTTTAACTAAATTTTATTGATAAATCACCACTCTCTTTGCACTTGATTTTTCAACCAATGTAATGAAGATTGAATCTTACGATACATGACTACTACACGCCTACATGTTTGATTTTCCGGTAACTTCTCTTTGCCATTCCTCTCTTAACACTTCTTTTAACTAAATTTTATTGATAAATCACCACTCCCTTTGCACTTGATTTTTCAACAAATGTAATGAAGATTGAATCTTACGATACACGACTACTACACGCCTACATGTTTGATTTTCCGGTAACTAACCTCAAACATATGTTTGCACAAATTCCAAGACAGATCTGACAAGCCATTGCAAACGCAACAGAAAAACAAGAGTTGGAATGCTTTGGACAACCTCCGTTAAACGCAAACGGTTATCCAACACACTACATGTAACAATACACATTTCTCACAAAGTCATGGATAAAAAAATGGCATATTAAAAATGGGCAAATGAGATAAATTAAACGCAAAAAAACGAGAAAACATCATAAGTTTACTACTAGAATAAAAAAATTGAAGCTCGTCAATGCTTATGCTGTCATTATCAGCTTCCATTCTACATCACCACTCAAAATATCCATTGTTACTGATAACTCATTACTCACATCACTATAATCTATAGCACTAAACTACTTGTTTCACATTCATTATTGCTATTACTGAATACATTTATCCAAACTTTATCCAAGCATTTCCATTCTCACTAATGTAGAGGTAAATTTCTATGAAACATGGACATTCCACAAAACCTTGTAGAATGATATGGTACCTTATGCAACCAACAACTATCTTGATACAAATACTAATGAATGTCGCGTCTCCAAGCTCTTTTATCAGTGAAAACAATAAAATGTGCCTTTCCGGTTTATTCAAAATCAGTTATCTGGATCTATTAGAGAATCCTAAGATTCAAAATAATGAAAAATATTTTCCATAAAAAAATGACACGTTTTTCTTCATCAAGGGCACTCTGGAATCAAGCAGGCCAGGACATCAGGAAAGGAACTTCAAATAATTGTTATCGATGCTACTATCAAATAATAATGTCAGCAAGACTGACCAAGCAGCTGCAGAGGAAGCTGTCGCATGGCAACCACTGAATATATAATTTTGGTTTGTTGGCTTATTCCGGTGCCAAGTTGTGTCCAACTGTTAGCAGAGATTTACTAGCAACCAAATACCGATAGAAATTGTATTAGCAGCTTTGCTATGCACTTATGGAGTTGGTCCCAAACCTTTGTAACCAACTCTTACATCCTTGGTAGCAGTGACAGAAAGCACCTGCAACAGATATATATGATTTACTTTTATGGTTGATAAAATGGTGGGGAACTAAATATGTATGTCAAAAAAAACCCTTGAGTGAACAGACAAGCTATGAAGCAATGTTTTTTTGTGCTAGTGCCAAGAGTAAGAAGGAAAACTTTATACTGGAAATTTCACTTAGAATAGAACTTTATTCCATACAGCCTACTTAAGGAAAAAACAAAATAAAAACTGCAATTTGGTCAACTAAGTTCCAATAGCATGTCATGGCCATTTCATCTAAAAGCTTACGCAACTAAGAAATACCTAAACAATGGGTTTGATCATCTTAGCTTCTACCAGAACATTGGAATGATTAACATTAGATAAGGCAAACTCTGCTACAGTCAACTAATCCAGCAATAGTAAGCTATTCCAAATGAATTGATAATGAAACTTCAACAATATATCAAAGGAAAAAAGGAAAATACATAGAGGAAAGATATAATATCCTCCATCCTATTCCTACAAAAGAAACTAAAAGGTATCCAACAAGCTATGAAGTAATTTTATCTTGCACTAACTTAACTGTAATTGTATCATGGACAACCAAAGTAAAACCAAAAAATAAATATACTATATTAAATAACTAATATAATATAATCACAACTTAGGGTATTACAAGTCTGCATCAATTATTACAAAGTAAAACCAAGATCAAAATCAAGGTAAAATCTCAGGAATGACATGAACCTAAATTGTCATACACCCAGTAACTATTTATGGAGACTGCAAAGGCCTTTATCCAGATTTAATTGTTTGCATAACTCAATCTCGAAAGGAGAATAAACTTTTCCACTACATTCCATGTCCTCGAGGAAAGTCACCAATTCAACTTGACAAACTATATGCAACAAACCTCAGCTCAGCACACAACAAAATTTGACAGAATCCTAAAGCAAAATAGCAACAATGCACACCAATTAAACCGCGAGCCCTTGTTCTTTCGCCTTCCTGAGCCACTTAAGCGTGCTCTCCAATGTCGAGTAAGCAGCAGCGTCCATCAAGCTCTTGCTCTCGACTGCATAATCAAACACCTCATACATCTCGGCTATTCTCCCTTCCCTACACAGCGCCCTGACAAACGTCCCATACGAGGCAGTATCAAGCTTCAGACCGCCCGCCTTGATCACCCCGTAGAACTCGACAGCCTTCTCCACCAACCTGGCCTTACACAAGCCGTGCAGCAGCGTGTTATACGTGCATTCGTTAGGACTACACCCTTTCGCCTCCATCTCCCCCAACAACGCCAGCGCCCCGAGCGCGTCCCCCTTCCTGCACAACCCATTCATCAGTGAAGTATAAGTGACCTCATCAGGAAAATAGCCTTTCTCCGCCATCACACGCAGCAGCTTCTTCGCCTCGGTCACCCTCCCAGACTTCGACAGCCCGAAAATCAAAGTGTTATAAGTAACAAGATCGGGCTCCACACCTTCCTCCTTCATCTTATTATAAACCTCGATCGCCTCACTCCCTCTACTCAACACACAATACCCTTTCATAATGGTGTTGTAAACAAAGCAATCAGGCTTAAACCCTTCCTCATGAAGCACACTCACCAGCCTCATTGCCTCCCTCAGGTTCAGGTTCTTCCCATTGCACACATTGTCAATGAGAATCGTGTAAGTGAATAGATCGGGTTTGATGTCGAATTTTTCGCGCATTTCGTCGATGAAATCATAGACAGTGGCTATGGTGCGGGACTTACAGAGGTGCTTGACGAGGAAGTTGAAGGTGTAGGTGTCCGGTGGGCAATGTTTGGAGGAGAATTCTTTCATCAGTTCGACGGCGTGGTCAAGGCGGGCGGCCAAGCAGAGGGAGCGGACCGCGACGTCGGCGGTGGCGGTGTCGGGGGTGATCCCGGCGGCGAGCATTAAATTTAGGGTTTGGTGGATTGGGGAGAGGGAATTGGAATTGGAGGAATGGGAGAGGAGGATGTGAAAAGTAGAGCGATCGGGGGAGAAAGAAGGTAGGGTTTTGGTGATGTGGTTGAAGAATTTGATGGAGTCGGAAGGAGTTTCGGCGAGTTTGGCGTAGGAGTGGAGGAGGGAGTTGGGGAAGCGGGGGTCGGAGGAGGAGTTGGCGATGGAGTTAAAGAGTTTTTTGGCGTCTTCGAGGTTTGGGGATTTGAAGAGAGGAAGAGATGAAGAAGAAGGGTTTTGTTGTTGTTTAGAGGGTTTTGGTTTTCGAGGTTGTTGTTGTTTGTTTGGGAAGTGAGGCGGTTGGGGACGGAAGAGAGAAGAGTTGGGGTTACGGAGATTGGGGTTTGCGATAGCGGAGCGGAATGAAGGAGGGATTTTGCCCATGGTGACAACAGAGTCGAGGTCACTTCTCAAGTTTGTCTTCTGCCGTTGTTCTGCTTATGCTGCTATCTCCTCCACCAGCTGGGGTTAAGGGCTTTTCAACCTTATCCTTCTAAGGGAGAATGAAAGACTTCTCCAAAGGCTCTGCTCGGGGTAGTTTTGAAATTTTAAAAAATTGGATAAATAATTATTTTTCTTCTAAAAAGTGTAAGATATTGATAAATTCATCTTTGAAAGATAACAAAATTAAAATTTAGTCATTGAAAGTGTAAAAACATGCAACAAATCCGTCCCTCTAATAATTCTCCTAAGCTAATGTTAATGAATTTGTCAACGACACTCTAAACGAAAATGTCACAAAATGTTTGCTCATGTGACCTCCATCAAAATGTTGATGGATTAGTTTGTCATCAAAATATTGGCAGACAAGTATTTTTATCAGAACACTCTCTACGACAACAACCTCGACCTCCTCATTGTCCTTTCAATCAAGGTCGGCCACACCCTTTATTTCACCTTCGTCCTTCGCACTAACTACCTCTCACACATTAAGCCATGGATTGTCGTCAATTCATGCCCTGACTCCTTCCTTGTTGAGGTCCTCAAACTCTTTCGCTCTCTCTCGTGCTTCCTTTGCAAGCGCACTGACACCCATGTGGTTGTCGTGTCGCTCGATGGGAATGGTGAACTCAAAGCTTCGAGCAAAGTGGATGACCTTAAAATATATGAACTCAAGCGCGAATGGTGGTTTGTTTGAATTTGGATTTGGCCTATGGGTGAATGGTGGGACTATGGAATTTGTAGATCTATATAAGAAGGACAACGAAAAATAAGGAAAGAAAGAAAGGAAAAGGTTGTAAAAAATATCCTTTCAAGGTGGTCGGCGGTGGTCCAAGAGAAGGAGAATGAGAATGAAAATAAAAAATGACACTGGCAAATTAGTCTATCAACATTTTGATGAAACTCACTCGAGCAAACATTTTTTATCTTGACGTGCCACATAGGCGAATCCATTAACGTCAACAAAGGGATGAATTTGTCGCATTTTTTACACCTTTTCAGAAACTAAATTTAAATTGTCATCTTTCATGGATGAATTTGTCAATATACTTTCAGAGACGAAAATGACTATTTACTCTTAAAAAAACAATCACTTTTTAATTTTAGTTTTAAAAAAATATAAACCAGTTTTAAAAATGTGATTAGTTTCAAAATAAAATTATTTTTAAAGCTTCATATTGTATTAAAATTAGTTTAAGAGTGCTTTTGTGTGATGGTGACAATAATAGAAATGGTGGTGATGTTAGTAATAGCAACAAAGATAGAGATATCAGTAGTGATCGAGGTGGTGATGGTGGTGATAATGACAACATGGTGCTGGTAGTAGTGTTGATGGTGGCAACTATTGGTGACGACCGGTTGTGGTGTTGGACTCATGGTGCATTGTTGGTGACAACAGTAGTAGTAGTAGTAAAATAGTAGTGGTAGAATCGACAATTGTTGTGAGGGTGAAATAGTGGTAATGACAACGACAACAACTATAAAGACAAAATGGTAGCAGTTACAACATTGGTTGTGACGATAACAATGTGATGGTGGTTATGTAGGTGGCAATGACGGGGTGTGGTGGGCTGGTGGCAGTGATAACAGTAGTGGTGAAGTGGTGGTGGTGGGGTGAAATAGTGGCAACGATATCGACAAAGACGATGGAGGCAATACGATTGTGACCGTGACATTGACGGTGGTGGTGGCGATAATGTCAAAGTGTGGTGGAATTGTAGTGTTAGTTATGGTATGGTGATGGTGGTGGTGGTGATTATATATTTTTTAAAACTAAAAATCAAATTGTTGATTTTAATAATGAATGCAAAATTGTTTTAAAATTGAGTTAAAATTCAATTTTATCGAACTTGATTTGTTTTGAAGATTACATTTGAAAACTCATAATAACCTCCAAACGGGACCTTAGCTTAATTGCAGGTGCGGGGTGGAATCAAATTAATTTGAGTTATATAAATTTATATTAAAATTTGTAGTTTAATTAATCTGAAAATACTTATTTTATAAAATTAAAATTTAAAATTTATAATAACTGGTCTTTCTTTATTTAAATTATATTTTAAATTTATGATGAATAATTTAAATTATAATGTAAAGTTATCATTAATTATTTATAATTTTCTTTAGAAATTATTGAAATTAAGTTTAGAGATAACGATCAAAACATAAAAATACAACATAAATTACAAGAGTTATTTTTGGAGTCATATAAGAGTAGCGTGTGTGAGAAATATACATTCAAATCGTTACTTACATTACATGTAGCCATGTACAATGAGTTTATGATAAGTGACATTGTAATAAAAAAACAATGGATTAACTCAAAATAAAAAACAATGGATTATCTTACCATTTATTTATGGTCAAGTTTATTTGACTTACACACCAAGATTTTGGAGCAAAAATAATATTTGAGAACTTACCTGCATTTTATTTTGATATTTCGTTTTGCACAATTGAGTCAATTTAAGTCGAACTATAACTATCAAAAGGATAAGTAGATTCTTAAAAAACTTATTTGATAAAAATTGAAACAAGAAAAGATTAAAGTGTTCAATTAGCAATTAACTCTGATGACAAAAAGAAACAAAGGGAAAGGGATAAGGAAGCTACAAGTAGTCCATCACAAAAGAAACACTGTGCATGAAGCACATAAACTTTCTCTTGTTTCTTAGGTAAAAGAGTGTTTTTTCCTGCACTTTCAAAATTGCTTCTTACACTTTCTACATTGCTTTCAACATGATTATTTCAAAAACAATACATGAAGTGCAGGAAGTAATTCCGAGGACGCAGATAGTAATTGTCTTGATAGAATTGTCAATTAGGATCTCAGACTCATCACGGGCTAATACGTTTTTTAACTGGACTTATCCAATTTAATATCAACATGAAATTTTGCTAGCCAAACCTAGTCCATGGTGGGCTATGGGCCAAACAGACTGGCATGTGAGCTACTTATTTTTTAAATATAAAAATAAAATTTATGAAAATAAATTTACCTTTATCCAATTAATTAATTAAATATTTTTTTAAAATAAAACGATAATGATTGTCATTTGTACTACAAAAGGGATAGGTTTAATACATAATAATAAAAATAAATAAAATTATCAAAAAATAAAACAAATACCAGTTATTAAAAACAAAACCTATGTGTATAAAATATTAACCTTAAAATTAACGTTATTAACAAGTAGTACTAAATTTACTATTTTATCAATTATAAGAAAATAAATAATAATAAAAAATCAGGTCAGCGTATTGGCTAACCCAACACGGGCTAACACTTCGAGTCAATTAATGTTTAGGATAGTTGGGTCTAACCAAAAAGGGCTGTAAATTTATACAAGGCACTTGCTATTTATATCTCCATTTACTTTAGTATACCCCTACCAACATTTTTATATTTTTTTAACCAAAATTATTGTTTTAAATACTTATCTTACACCTCATATTTGTTAGTCTTTAAAATATTTTTTCTATCTTTATTATTTTTTAAATCTTAATATTGGACCCTATTTACAATTTTGTTTTCATTTTATTGTTCTTCGTGACCTAGCATAAAAAAAAGTTTCTTCATGACCTAGTGGTATTATATCCTACGCTTTTCGGCTAATCCCTTCTCCACAAATTTCTTGTTAGGCATTCATGATATATTGATATTTGTATCTTTAATTTTCGATCCTTTTAATTTTATCATTGTGATGTTTTTTTTTTTCTCAAGTGGTTTTGCATATTGGAATTGGAAGTAGTACATCTAGGTCTATCTGAACATCATGCGTATCTTCCTTTTTTGGTTTTCTTAACGTTTGATTTGATTTCACTTGCTGGTTAATGTTAGTTTACTTATTAAATTGGGATCATGATGACGTTTGAAGTCTCATTCTGTCCCCCACCCTATAAAGGAAAAGATGGCTATAAGTTAACTGCAACTACCAAGAGAAGTGGTGCTGGGAATCTAAGGGTTGTATCCCAATATTGAGGCGTGGATATTGGGCTGTGATTACGCATAGTTCAATATATGATATTATATAAAATTTGATTTTATCTATAAGATATTTTTTATTTATTAATTAGTTATAGATATATATCATATTTATATGATATTGTTAGTTTGTTTATATTTACTACTTTAAGTTGTTATCAACAGTAAATTGTTATCAATAACAAATTGTTATCAACAATAAGTTGTTATTATATGTATATATTTATTCTTACCTATCTAAAGGTATTCATGTAGCATTCCTAAATACTTTAGCAACGTACAATTTCTAAAGAAGAGTGTGAAAGTTAGCCTAAAAGAAAATGGCCAATGAAGGAAGCAGAAACTTGAAGCCATTGGACCCTGGTTCACCATTATATATGGGAAGTTCAGATAGCCCAGGGATGTTGCTGACAACAATGATGCTGCGAGGAGAAACTACCTATGAGAATTGGACAAAACTCATGAAAACGCACTCAAAGCAAAAAACAGAATTGGGTTCATAACTGGATCCGCGAAGAGGCAAAAAAAGGAGAGTACAGACGAATGACATGCATGGGAGATGTGTAACTCAATGGATGGATACACAACATCATTGATCCGAGTTTGCAACCATTCATCAAATGTTTCGATGAGGTAAAAGACCTCTGGGATGATTTGAAGGAGAGATACGCGATGCAAAATTTTTCGCGTCAATATCAACTCAAAGCAAGCCTAGCCAACATGAGACAACAAGGAAGCAATGTTGGAGAGTACTACACAAAGCTAAGAGGAGTTTGGGACGAACTCGTTCGAAGCAAGACTCGTAAGTCCTGCATTTGTGGTGATAATTGTGCTTATGCAAAGGAAGTTGAAGAGGAAAGAGAGCATGATCGTCTCTATCAATTCCTTATGGGGTTAGACGAAGCCACATTTGAGAATTTACGCTCACAAATCCTAAACAGCTCACCACTCCCAACTGTTAACAAAGTGTATGCCATTATGACAGAAGAAGAGACACATCGCACTATTGTTGGTAATCAGGAGGAATGAAGTGGTGTGATAGGGTATGCAGCTCGAACGCAGCCAAATAGAGGAATAGAGACTACAATGCAGCGTATGGAACCTGAAAAACAAACGGAGAGAGTACCTTGCCCTCACTGTCGGAAGACCAATCATGACCCTTCAAGGTGCTGAAAAATAATCGAGTATCCTCCTACTCATGGTGGATTTGGAGGACGTGGTAGAAGACGATCCAAAGGAAGGTACACACATGAGCAAGCACATGTTATGCAGATTTCAGAAGCTCCACAACAAGCAACAACATTTTCTGTCCTAATCCCTGAGGTGGTGAACAAGCTCATGACATTGGTGGATCAACCTCAAACCAGTGACAAATTATCTAGTAAGATTATTCAACCACAATGGCTTATTGATAGTGGAGCCTCACAACATATGACAATGACAATGGATCTATTGACTGATATTGAGAATATCAAGCCTCTAACAGTGGTGTTGCCTAATGGTTCCATAACACATGCAGAAAAGCAAAGGACAATGATTCTCAACAATAATATTAAATTGACTAATGTCTTGTTTGTGCCACACTTACGATGCAATCTGATTTCAGTATCTCAATTACTATAGCATAGTTACAACAAAGTGATATTTACTAATGGAAAATGTGTTTTGCAGGACCAAGTATCGCTGAGGGAGACTAGCTTGGGTGATCTTAATGCAGGTGTTTATGTGTTTCAATCCAAAAGTGCTTTAGTTTCTGTTGTTCGTGTTCATCAATCTGCAGAATTGTGGCATAAAAGATTGGGTCACCCATCCTATGAAGTTGTGTCATTGCTTTCGTTAATTTCAAAATTTTCAGCAAAAATTGCATCCAGTAAGGCTTGTGATATATGTTGTCGCGCCAAGCAAACTAGGACTATGTTTCATTTGACAAATAATCAAAGTAAAACATGTTTTGATTTGATCCATTATGACACTTGGGGACCCTATCATTCCTCTTATTCTTCTTGTGCACATTACTTTCTAAAAATTGTTGATGATTTTAGTAGATTTGTTTGGGTATATTTGTTAGATGAAAAAAGAGAAACGTGTGATCAAATGCAAAAATTCTTAGGTATGATACAAAACCAGTTTGGGAAAATGGTGAAAGTAATCAGATCTGATAATGGCACTAAATTTAAATCAAATAATTTGTTGAAATTGTATCATGAGAATGGAATAATACATCAGACGTCGTGTGTTTATACGCCTGAACAGAATGGTTGCTTGGAAAGAAAACATAGGCACATTCAAAACGTGTCTAGGGTTTGTTATTTCAAGCAGGATTACCTATTGAGTTTTGGGAAGAAAGTGTGCTTGGAGTTCATTTAATTAATAGAACTCCATAAAAAATTCTTGATGGCCGTACTCCTCATGAGCTGTAATATGGAGTTGCACCAAGCTATGAACATTTGAGAATTTTTGGTTGTTTATGTTTTGCCAATGTGAGACCTAAACCCAATGACAAATTTGCTTCTCGTTCTCGTCGATGCATGTTTATAGGATATCCAGTTTCTCAAAAGGGTTGGCGTGTTTATGACCTGGAAACCAAAGAACATTTTGTATGCAGGGATGTAAAGTTCCATGAAGATACTTTTCCCTGCTGACAACCCCTATCAGTGAACCATGTCTTCCTACTTTGTCATCCTTACCTGTGATAACAAATGTAAATGATCACACCCCTATAACTGAAAATGTTGAAGACATTGGGCTACTGCAAGAGGCTCCAACACCTGTACCAGATGAATTTACAGAGGGAGTAATTGTGGAAATGCCACCATTTAGGAGTGATGCTGACGACAGGGGAAGTCTTGTAGTATCACATGATGGTAGATCAAGAGCAGCCCAAGATCGCCAGCAGCGTCCACGAAGAGCACCTGTGTATCTCAACGATTATGAATGTAATGCAGTTGAAAGCCATAAACTCCTTGCTCCAGTTGGTCTCTCCTCCGATGCTAGGTCAGGTATCAAATATCCATTACATGATTTTCTTAGCATGTCTAATGTTTCTTCCCATCATCATGCATTTGTAGCTGCTATTGATGTAGGCCACAAACCCAAACACTTCAGGGAAGCTATGACAAACTCACGATGGGTTGATGTGCAATGAGAAAAAAAATCAATGCACTGGAGGATAATGACACTTGGACAATAACAACCTTACCTTCAAGAAAACGAGCTCTACCCAGTAAATGGGTGTTCAAGATTAAATATCACTCTGATGGAACCATCGAATGATACAAGGCGTGACTAGTCATTGCTGGAAATCATCAAGTGGCTCGGAAAGATTTTGGTGAAACCTATGCACCTGTAGCGAAAATGACAAGCGTTAGAACACTGTTGGCAATCGTAGCAGCAAAGCTGTGGGAGCTACATCAACTTGATGTTCATAATGCTTTTTTGAATGAAGATCTTAGTGAGGAAGTGTACATGAAGTTTCCCCATGGATTCAACAATGGGTCAAAACATCAGGTTTGCAGGTTACGCAAATCATTATACTGTTTAAGACAATCACCTAGAAATTGGTTCTCTAAGTTGAGCTCTTCACTTATAGCGTACGATTTTCAACAATCTTGAGCAGATTACACTCTTTTCACATTGCAAAAAGGTGATGTTTTTCTTGTTCTTTTAATCTATGTAGATGACATAGTCTTGGCAGGAAATAATACATAAGTGTGTAAACAAGTAAAGGAGTATTTGAATCAATGTTTTAAGATCAAAGATTTAGGAAGTTTGAAATACTTCCTTGGAATTGAAATCGCTCGAAGCAAAGAAGGAATTTTCTTAGGCCAACGGAAGTACGCCTTTGATATTTTGCAAGAATCTGGTTTGAGTGGCAGCAAACCAGCCAACTCCCCCATTGAACAAAATCGCCGACTTGGACTTGCAGAAGGACCAGACTTTGAGAATCCTGAACGCTATTGACGATTGATTGGCAAGCTCATCTACCTTAATATCACACGAACAGATTTAAGTTATGTTGTTTATGTCCTTTCTCAATTTATGCAACAACCAAAGCAGATTCACTGTGATGCAGTTATGAGAGTCCTTCGAATATGTCAAACGTAATCCTGGCCAAGGACTCCTCATGAAATCCGATTCAGACTTGAAGGTCCATCCATATTGTGATTCTGATTGGGCCTCATGTTCCCTCACATGCAGGTCTTTCACGGGATACTTCGTCATGATATGCACTTCACCAGTATCATGGAGAACGAAGAAACACGTGACGGTAGCTCGCTCTTCTGTCGAAGCCGAGTATAGAGCCATGACAGCTGCTACAGCTGAGCTAGTTTGGCTAAAGGGATTTCTTGCTTCTCTCGGTGTACTCCACAACAACCCCATGGAGTTGTTTTATGACAATAAAGCAATCATCCACATATCTGCAAATCCAGTGTTTCACGAGCGCACTAAACATATAGAGCTCAACTGTCATTTCGTCCGCGAGCAAATTCAAGCCAATACCATTACCACATCGTTTGTTTGATCGCATTCCTAGCTGGCTAACATCTTCACCAAAGCTTTAGGACAATCCTTGTTTCTTACTTTTCTTACCCATTTGGGCATTTCATTCTTACATACTCCAACTTGAGGATTAGGTTGAAGATATGATATTAGCCATACAATATTTGATTCTATCTATAAAATATTCTCCAGTTTATTAGTTAGTTATAGATATATATATATATATATATATCATATTTATAGGATATTGTTAGTTTGTTTATATTTACTCGTTTAAGTTGTTATCAAAAGTAAATTGTTATCAGATATACAAATTTATTCTTATCTATTTAAAGACATTCACGTGATTTAAGACAACTTTTTGATACCAGATTTTATCTCGCATTAAGAGTGTGTTTGATTGAGAAAAAGTGAAAAATAATAATTGTGTGAAACTCATTTATTTATGATTTTTTTTTTCTTTTATTAGCTTTGAGACTCTTCTATCTAATAGATTAGTCTTTTGGGTTGAGTTCTAATAATTGGTGATTTTATTGAAAGTCGGATCACGAAAAATGTTACTTACTAAATTAAGATGCAAATTGAATACTGATACATGAATAAAGTTATCTAAGGAAGAATGATTACCACCGGATCAGTGTCAATAAACTGAAAGCGTCATGAACGTCGATCTTTAAATGGGATAACAATATTAAGAGTTCCACGTCAAATAATCTTTTAAATCAAACATAATATAATTTTTTTGACGTTAAACACAATATAATCAGTGAACTGAACATATTAATTTACAGCTATATTATTACTATGATATTTTTTTACTTCTTTTAGTTATAGTTGTTTTATAAAAAATACTAATAATAATTTTAATTTTTGTTACACAATCTCTCTTATTCACACACTTATATATATATAATTTATTTTTAGCTTAGGATGAACCGAAGAAATCGTACATCCAATCTCGCCAACTTTATGCCTAAATGCTTGTCCTTGAAACGCACGGATGGGACCGTATGGCGGGCTTTGTTATTTTCTTTGATTATTTGCATTCTTTGTCTGCATTATTTATAAGAAAATGATGATAATTCTAACGTTATGTGCATCGATCCCTTTCCAATTTCTTTTGCCATCTCTACTTTTCTTTTGGGATCTTTAGTATTGCTCTAGTCACGTGTTTTTTTCCTAAAGTTAATTTCTGCTTTTCTTAATGATAATGTACTCAATATCGAATAGTAACAATAATTTAATGTTTTTCGCTTATAAAAAACAATAATTTAATGTGAAAAATAATAAAAAATAGTGGTTAAAAGTATCATTTACAATAAACGATTACACCGGTTTATTTAAGGTTTAAATATATTTTTATTTATTATAAGTTTATTTTCTGTTAGTTATTTTTAAAAAAATTAAATGTATGCCTAGTAATTTGTTTTATTTATTTTTAATTTCTATATATTCATATTTTTTAAAATTTTTCTCTCTTTAAGCATTGTTTTTTTACCTAATGTTGGTCATTATAAGCATAAACTTACAAAGATTAAAAATAATAAAATTAGAAGTTTAAAGGAACTAAAATTGAAAAGATTAAAAATAATAAAATTAGAAATTTAATGGAACTAAAATTGAAAAGCGCAAACTTACAAATTAAAAATGAACAAAACAAATAAAATTAAAATTGAAAAAAATACAAACATGATCAAAGTTAATTTTTAAATTTTGTTGTTTGATATTATTATTACCAGCAGAAAGACAAACACTCAAGTATCAATTTGTCCATATTTTTTAATTATAAAAATTCTTTAAAATATAGAAAATTGTTATTTTTCTTTTGACTTGGTTAATTAGTGATATTGTCATAGATTATAAAAATTTTCATTAAAACAAAAATTTATTGATGTAAAAATTCAAGTCCGTCGGGTAGTTAATTATTTGCTTGATCTTCCTTCTTCCTTTAAGTAGTAAAATTTGGCTTGAGTATAATTTTCTGTATTGTGGATTTGTGGTGTGACTTTACTCCAGGTATTGGATCGTTTTGCACAAATAACATGAAAGCTATATATTTTAAGTCTAGTGTGTGCCTATATAGATAGAACCATAAGTGCGTGGGTGATAGGACTATATATAATGAAAATGAATTGTCGGTTATAAAAAATCAAAATCGAAAGAATTGTTTTGGAATTTTTTTATTGTATCATGGACAACATAAGAGTGCCTATAAGTCTATTACCACACTAATTTTTTTATTGTCTTTTTTTACCAATTATTGTCTTGTTTAATTGAATTTATTTAGAAATTTCTACAAATTAGTACTTTAATTAACAAATAAAAAAGGAAAGACGATCTTTAATAAAAATATATTTAAATAAAAACAATAGACATCTAAAAATGATAATAAATATAACAAAAGATCATATAATTATTTATTCATTTATTTATTACTTACAATTTTAAAAGATCTTTTTTGCCTGTTCAAGTGTTAAATAATTTAGGGTAGATAATCATTTTCATCCTTGAATGTGTAAAATATTGATAAATTCATTCCCGAAAGATGAAAATTCAAAATTTTTTCTCTAATGAAAAAAGTGCGACAAATTTATCCATCTGATAACTTTCGTCCGTTACTGTTAATGAGAGAGGTTACATAACATATTAAGGGACATATTTTTTAGCACTCTACACATTTAAGGATTAATTTGTCCGCGCTCTACCCAAAATATAATTTAATCTTCATTTTCTCCCTTTTTTAATCGTTGCAAGCATAATATTATAATAAACTCTTAAAAATAAGAAAACAAACACAAGTTAAAATAAACATAATAATAAGCATAATGTTGATTAATAAGCATAAGTTGTCTGTTACTCTGAAATTTCTATTATAACAACATTAGGTAGTGAATAAAATCAAGTTAAGTTTCATTTTTTGTAAGGATTAACTTAATGATTGTACATTTTTGTTTAATTCTCATATTTTGGTTAAGGTACTATCACATTAGAAATTTCAAAGCAAAAATATGAGACAATACTTTACCAAAAATATGAGATTCAAACAAAAATGTACAATTATTAAGTTAATCCTTACAAAAAAAAATGAGACACGACCTGATTTTGTCACTACCTAGTGTTGATATAATATAAATTTTAGAACAATAGATAAATTATGCTTATTAATCAATATTATATTTCTTATTATATTTGTTCTAACTTATGTTTGTTTTCCTTTTTTTTAAGTGTTTATTATAATGTTATGCTTGCAACAGATTAAAAAAAGGGAGAGAATGAAGATTAAATTATATTTTGGGCAGAGTGCGAACAAATTAGTCCCTAAATGTGTAGGCCGCTGACAAATTCGTCCTTGAATGTGCCACATAAGCTCTTTTATTAACGTTAACGAACAAAAATCAACGGATGAATGAATTTGTCGCACTATTTTCATTGGGGACAAAAAATTGAATTTCCATCTTTGGGAAACGAATTTGTCAGCGCTTTACACATTCAAGAATAAAAATAATTATTTATCCAATAATTCATTATATAAATAAACATGAGAGTAATTAATGACCAAAAATAATATAAAGTGGATTTAGTGGTGCTATTACCCTAAACTTTCTTTATGATCATTATTCATATGCATATTTCAATCTTGTACCGAAGATATAAGTCAAATCCCATCTTTTATATCTTAGAGATGTTCACATGCTACAACAAGATTGAATATTACATGTATAGGCCTAATCAGACGGTCAAATTAATTGCAATACTAATCATGATTACGTGCCAAATCTCTAATGGCCACTCTATAAGATAAATTAGTGAGCATCTATGTCCTACCACCCATCCTCCTTCCATATATTTGTACGGTATGAAATGTCCCTTTTTGTAGCTAGAATGAAAGTGGTGGGCACGTTGTGGACAGAGTATGGATGAGTGCGTAGGGATTTACATGAACCATTCAAAGTAGAATAATATTTGGTTCACGTTGATTAATTTAAGGCAAATTATATTTTTATAATAGGTTTAATTATTCATTTAATTCATATAATTGTAACAATTTTTTTAATCTCTACAATATAAAATATTCTATTTTATTCGTACAGTTATCATTTTTATTTCCTTTTAGTTATGTCGTCAAAAATTGTTATATAAAATGAATGTGAGATAATTGAAGTGACACCTAATTTTCAAAGGTGACTTTTTTTTCATGGGAAGAAAACTTGTTTTTAGTGAAGAAACATTGGAGTGGGTCTTCTTTTGCAATGTGTCATTGGTGGAAATGTGGCTTCTCTTCAATATGTGATGACCATTATTCCAAGTGGTAGTGATATGTGTTTGTAGAAGCTTGGTTGTGATGAATAATAACATGAATAATTTCACATCAAGGGAGATAGCTTCTAATGCACACCATCACCACTTGAAATAACGGTTGTCATCGTCGAATGATAAGAAGATCTATACCTCCACTAATGGTACTCATAGGTTATATGAGAAGACCCAATATAGGGTTCCTTCACTAAAAGCAAGTTTTTTCCTCACTAGAAATGTCACTTTCAAAATCCAAGAGCCACTTTCAAAATCTAGGTGTCACTTTGATAATGATAAATCATGTCATATTCATTGTCAAACAAAGTTTGTCAATACTTGACAACAAAGAACAAAAGAGAATAAAAATGACAAATATAAAGACCAAAATGAGATGTTTTAAATTGTACATATTAAACAGAAAAGTTACTACAACTATAAGGACACCCTCCTTAAATCCTAAACTTAGCCACCAAGTCAACGAATTATAGAAAGTGAGCTAATTATTACCACATGTAATAACCCATCAAATGGATACTCTTTTCTAAATCCTAGACCCAAGCCCTAAGGATCACACGCCCTAGTGAATCCGAATAGGGTTGTTCCTGAAAATTCTTTGGTCTGGGGCGAAGTGGAAAAAATGGGCCCCTAACACACAAATTTTTTAGAAATACAAATAATATTAAAAGATATAAAAATTCATTACATCCTAAATAATTTTCAAAACTGTATATTAAAGATACATATAATGCTTTATAAAAAGCATTTCCTTCGGACATTTCTTGACGCAAAATCATTTATAATCATATGTATATCGATTTTATCCAACATATTTCTCTCAATAGATAACATTACTAGACCATTCAATCTCTCCTGCGACATTGTCGATCTCAAGTAATTTTTCAATAATTTCAACTTTGAAAAACTTCTTTCCGCAGAAGCTACTGTCACAGGCATTGTTAATTGGATTCGATATGCAATAGAAACGTTGGGATAACAATCTGCATTTTTGAAAAATTCAAGAATATCAATTGTTGTCATTGACTCATTTGGTAAAGTCATTTGCAACACTTTCATTTCAGAATAAAAGTCATCTGAATCAACATCTGACAAAGTATTATGAGAAAATGTATCCTTAAAATTATTGCAACAATCCCTTAATCTATTGCTTTCCAAGGACTTCAACCTTGTAGAGTCCATTAAAAATCCAAAAACATTTTCAAAAATCTTTAGTTGATTAAATCTGTCTTTCAAAGAAGCAATCGCCATATCCACAATCACCAAAAAGTAGTTAACTCTAAAAGACTCCTCAGGTGATTGCAAATCTTTATCATGACAATCCTCACCAAATTGTTTTTTTCTAAAAATAAGACGTATAGTTGGAAAATTTGGCTCTATATCCATACTTAACGCGAGATCTTTGACAATACTCATACTATTTTCAAACCCTTCATTTCTATAATTTTCGAAATATAATATGATACCTTCCACTTCTTTCATAGTAGTATCAATGCACATTGTCTTGGATTGCAGTTTTTTACTCACCATGTTAATTGAAAACAAGATATCATACCAAATAACCATTCCAAGTAAGAATTCAAAATTTTGAAGTGCATTAGCCAA
>PYAF01001841.1:1673695-1697769 GCA_007407185.1 Glycine tomentella
AGTCTCTCCTATTCTTTTCTTAAAAAATCTATCAAGAGATCCCCTTTGTGATTCTACTAACTCCTCTCTTTCTTTTCTTTTCTTTCTTTTCTCACTTCCAGACAAATATTTAGGCAACATTATTAGGCAATATAACTAATAGCTAATATAACTAATATAGATAGGATTATAGGAACAATAGCACCTGGAGAATTGAACACAGATAATCAGCTTAATCCTTTGCGTTCTGAATTTGCAATGATTAGCAAGGGTTCCTGCCAATAAATTGACTAATTAAACCCAATAGGAAGTTTTAGTAAAAGTTTCTTGATTTTCATGTAAAAGTTACACTAAATAATATCAACTAAACAAATGTTGCATACTTATTTCTCTCATAACAGCAAGAAATTGGCCTAAACCTTGTCAAAATCAAAGCATCAAACACCCACATTCAACAAATGATCTTCACATACATTCCTAATAATAATCTACTTAGTACTCACGAGTCCAATTCAAAAATCAAAATCACAAACTAAAACAGTAAAACTTAATAGTAACAAATAGAAAGTAATGAAAAAAAAAAGATTAGATTATTACCTTAAATTTGATTCAATGTCAATAATAAAGGCAAAATCGAAAGATACCACTGCTCCCAATTTGTAGAAATCAAAGATCTCTATATAAGAAATTCACAAAAAAGGACAAAAAATTTCAGTCGAAAATTAATCGAAAATACAAGAAACAAATAATTACGAATTACAAATTTAAGAAACTAAAAACTAAAAGCATTAAACACTTACCTCAATTAATCGAAAATCCCAACTCCCAACCAATCAACAACTGAAAACTGTACTCGAAAGTCGAATTTGTACTCCAATTTGTATTGGAATTTGTACATGAAACCAATCGAATATATACTCAAAATTTTTTGTTGCCGTTATATAATAAAATTGAATAATGTTACCGTTTGCTATATTTTTCAACAGTCAACAGAGATAGAGGAAGAGCAGGAGCTGAAGAGGTAGAGACAAAGGAAGAGCTGAAGAGCCAGAGCCGTGATTCCCGTGAAGATGGAAAGAAGGAAGAAGAATTAAGGAAATTGCTTGGAAAAGAAAAAAAAATTGCTCAGGAGTCAATGCTTCAGATTTGCAACATGGCAATCTTAATTAATCATTTGATCCAACGCCTTTATTCCTAACGTTGGGAATTAAATTATAATTTGATGAATCATAACTTACTTTTATATATAGATCAAACTAATAAGTGAAGATCATGTGTCAATCCTAATTTCTCTATGCTATTATTACTATTAACATGACAGTCACGTACAGCAGCCGCTTATCAATTTCATTTATTGGATGAAAAAAATGTTTTTAGTAAACCAATAAAATATGTGGGTACCGTTCTGTAAATTCCAAAATGTAGATACAGGCCAACGACTGACTACAGCTGTACAGGGCCTTAAATACCTCACTACATATTAACAGAAAAAAATTGGGCCCTGGCAGGTGCCCTGTTTGCCCTGGCCCAAGGCCGACCCTGAATCCGAAGTAGCGAGCTAATTATACCACCACTTTTGACAATCCATCAAATGGATGTTACCCTGGCCTCTCTCCCCCATGTATAACCCTTAAGGCTTCAAATCATAGATTTACAATATGCTAATAATCACTCTCAATATTGGGAATAACAACACATTTAAGCTTTAAGACTCTTTTTCTCAACTTAGACACAAATCCAATTTATAAACAACGATTTTCTCTAATTTTTCTAAACATGAAAACTAAACTCTTGTTGAGCTTTTTTTTGTTTGTGTATGGTGCATTTTTCTACTTAGGCAAAGACTCTTATTGATAGCAAGAGATATGAATTTGAGATTTTTAGAAGGAAAATTTATTTAAAAAATATCCATTATCTCTTTATTTAAAGAAGTTGTTTGATGTGGCCAAAGATACATTTTAAATTTGTAATTAAAATATTATGTTCAATTTAGAAAATATATGTTTCAATTTTTGCACACAATATTCAAATTTAGGTTTGCAGACTCATGGGACTCAAGTATGCTAAGCTTGGAGATTCAACCAAACTTGTTCCCCTATCCACTTCAACCTCCTTTGGACCTTCTATAATAGTGATAATGACGATAACTACCATTATATGATAATACCTCTATATGATTTTTTTATTATAAAAAAATCATATTTTTTATAAGATACTTTTTAAGTTATTTTTTTTACATTAGTTATATTTTATCAAAATATCCTAGTTTTATAATAAATACTATGAATCAAAAAGATAAATTTATTTTTTATCTTATAAGGATTAGAGAAGAAAATTAACATACATTAATTAGGTAAAAAGTAATATAAGTAGAAAGACATATGATGAATCTTAATGATTTTAGCAATAGTTCTGAAATAGACAAATGTTAACTAGTTAGGAAATTTAAAGTAGAAAGATTTTTATTGAGATATGTATAATGTTATTCATGATTTTTTTTGTGCTTTTATATGATTTTCATACTAAATATTTTTCTTAATTTTAGTTTTTTAACCAGAGGACACCAATTAGTCAGACCCATTGACAAACTATACAAATTGTTAACAAATTTAATGATAATAACTAAATTAACTAACTTTTTTACAAAATATGAATTAGTTAAAAAAAGTCTTATAATCAGATAAAAAATAGTAATATAAAATTGATGACAATAAAAAAAAAACAGAAAGAAAAACAATTAGAGGATTAAAATTTTCAATAATTTTTTTGGCATGGATCAAGATTACTCGGGATGAAAAAAGGATTGTGATGAGATTAATTTTCTGATCGAAAATGATAGTGCCAATTTGATCTACTTCGACCTTCGCGACAAAACATTTTAAAATGAAGTGGTTAGTAGGGTGTCTTATTGTGTGTGATTAACGTTAAATTTTAGTTAGCCGCAAGAGTCTCTGATTGAGTGAACGGCAACTAGTACTGTTAATTAACACTAATAAAGCTTTGATCATGCTTTCCTCATTGTTTGATAGCAAAATTAATAAATAACAAAAGAAAATGGAGAAAATGAGAGATTCGGATCAGAGTTGATGTGGTTTTTGACAAAGATTGAAGCATTTGTTTTTGACGACTAATTAATTATAGAGGGTGGTTGAGAGGGATCGATGTGGTCTTCACAAGGATGGTGATGGGGCCTTGAAAGCTCACAATATTTGAAATAGAATTACTTAGAAGTGTACTTTGAAGATTTCGATTGGATGGATTTAGTGGGAGGTGGTAACTAATCCTTTTCTGTTTTAAGATAATTAGTTTGGACATGCAAGGTTTCCTTGATTTCAAGTAAAAAGCATTAATTAATTTCTCCACTTGTGGGGCATTTAGGAGAGAAAAGAACAAACAATATAATGATAGTTAAAATGGATGGACTTCATGCAATGCCACTTATATCATCACAATACATTCTCTCTATCACACGCATATACATATATGTTGGGGGTAGACTGCTTATAATTAATTAGATAAAATATGGCCAATCCTCCCACAAAATGATAAACTACGGTTTAAATATCTTTTGAAAAGTATAGTTCAATTTAGAAATATTGTAAATCATCGCTAGATCCTTGTTGGGTGAGATGGGAGATTAAGAAATCCTTTTTATCAAGAGAGAATGTTTGTTGTATCCTACTTTTGATACGATCGATAAATTTTAACTTATCAAATTAAGGTAATGTTTCATAAGATATTTTAACTATTTTTTAATTTTTTATTAGCAGAAAAGTTTGTTTTCTTATTTAATAAATAAGTTATTTTAATCATTTTAGTAATTTTTAAAACTTGAAACAGTATTTTTTAAAATATTAATTTCTAATTTTTTTATAAATTTTTATTCTTAATATATTTATTAATTTTTTATTCTTTTTAAATAAATCATGATTTATTATTGTGTTCTTTTTATAATTTTTAACTATTTTAATGAGTAATTTTATTAAATACTTATAGTTTAATAAGTTGATTTTTTAACTTTTAACTAATTTTTTTAGCTTTTAACTAGTTTTCAAACTACTTTTATAAAATATAACCTAAATCATATGATTTTTTATCTTCCAACTTGTTTTTAAGTCTGTTTATCTTACACTTCTCTCTCTCTTCTATTCTCATCTTTCTCTTCTTGCAAAATAAACTGTATAAATTTATTGTATATGTATAATTTATCTCCCAATAATTTCAATCCTTTTAGTATTGCTAATTGGATGGCAAATCGCGGCGCACTACATTACAAAATAAAATTGTATATATTAAAGCCAAGCACTGCAAGATCGTGTGGGGCTAATTATTATTTCTTTCGTGCATGCATACTCGTACTTACTTATCTGTAAGTTAACTTTTCAATAAGTTTCCCATAATTTTTCAAAAGTTAAGGAAAACATTTTACTCCATTACCTTCTTAATACTAATTTGAATCATGTTTAAATTAATTTCCAACATTTAAACGTGCACAAATTGATTCCCTAATAACTTTAAAAGATGCAAAACAAACATCTTACAAAAAGAAAATTGTGATATATATGAAGTACATACGACTAATCAGCTATTAACGATAAATCTGCACTTATTTCATAATCGCTTTTATTTATTACTCAAATTATTTGCTTATATCTTTAAAAACTCGATACATCAATAATTTTTGCTTGAGTCAATTAATTTCATTTTCAGATTTTTTTTTTTTTTTTACCTTGGGAGGTTGTTTTACAATAAAGATTGATTTTGGAGGCACGGGCGGATTAAAAAAAAAAAAAAAAAGAAGTAAGGGGGACACTAGTGGTGACGGTTCGAGGACAGTGCTCTCGAAATTTATTTTTTTAAAGAAAATTAAAGGAACAAACCATTATAATAAAAATGTGAAAAATGTACAATTCAAAAGAGAAAAATTGATAAAATTAGCGTGTGATTGATACTTAAAAATAACAAGAGTGTGATTACTGCATTCATAAAAATTACAAACATACATATCTACATTCACTTCTCTCTTATTTTTCATCTTTTTTTTATTATTTTTTTTCTATACTTTTCAATTTCTCCTCTGAATAAATATTTAAATTATTTTTTTATTTTACTTTATTTTATTATTATAAAAAAATTATCTATTCTTGAGAATTTAAGGGGAGACTGTCCCCCAATCTTACTGCAGCATCCGCCCCTATTTGGAGGGATATGATATGTACATGCATGGAACAAGTGGATTGGATAATATAATACTACAAGGAAGTATGGTTATTTCACACAAGCAATTTCTCAATATTGCAAGTCCTGAATGTTTTTAAGACTATGTCCTACTTCTGATGAATTTATTAGGTGTCAAGCCCTCGGAGAAATTTATTTTTTCTTTTCATATGTCCTACAAAATAACTTCCAAAATTTAAACTTGGATGTTTACAATTACTCTTCGTTTAAAGCCTTCAAGGTAAAACAACACTATAACTTGCTTAATATAGATAACTTCAATTTGATTCCGCAATGGGGTGTGGAGCCCAATAATAAATTGCTCATGGTCACTTTCTAGTCCTATTTATTGCGTCGAAGACTTTGCGTTGTTAAAAGTTAACCACATCCACACAAGATTGAGGAATGTACTTTGGGTTTGGTCTATTCCTTAATTGTTCATAGGAATTTATTTAATGACCGGCCAGCGCACCCTATAAAACAAGGCTACTACTATGATGTTGACCTTAACTTTTTTAGTTGGGGCATTACGCCATTACCGTCTCTTTTGCAGTTATAACTTGTTTCACTTTTATGGTATACTATATTAGTGTATATTTGATACAGGTCAGAAAAATAAAACCTCAAATAAATTTCAGAAGAATTTTTTTTAATTCAAATGTGAGTTATATATATTAAAGATCTTTTTATTAATATATGTATTATTTTTTTCAAAAACATAAGTTTTTTTTTTGTTTTTATAAAAAATTTAAAAATATTTTTTATTAGCGAAGTTAAAAATTGAGCTTTAATTGTTTTTGGGCCAACCCTGATTTAGTACACGATCTCATATGATCAAACACACATTTACAAAGCGCGTGTGCATGTGATTTTTACACATTTTATTTCATGTTTTTTATGAACTTCGTTGGTTTAGATATTTTAAAGTTTTTTTTATCTAAAAATCAAAAACAATATTGTGAAGTTTATAACTATTTATACACTTTATTTAACATTGAATTACACCTGTTGGTGGATATTTTGATGCATGTTATGTTTAGATCGAATGTAGTTGCTTTTAATTTGTAAATAAAAGGATTGGATGTATAGTTGCAAAAAGAAAATAGAAAAAAGAAATTCTTAGAAACAAAATTTTATTTTATTTTTTCATTCAAATTTGAGTTTTTTTTATTCAATTTGAGGTATTTCACAGCTGAAAACCATACATTTATTTTATTTTATTATTTCACAGCTGAATTGTGAAGGGAAACTATATATGGATGACAACAGTTTTGATTTGATGCCTATGGTGGTATGAATGCCTTTATTGTGTTTTCGGTTTTGTGGCGGCAGTGCTGGAATTTGGAAGACATTGGTGCTGGAAGGAGAAATTAATATGGACTTCCTATTGAACTTTTTCATTTTTTCGCAGCTGCAACAACGATGATTTTCATTAATCACTGTGTATTGTGTTGTTTTCCGTAATGCGGTTAGGTTGGGGTATTGTGCTGTAGCTTAACTTGTAGGGGGTGCAAGTATATATATATATATATATATATATATATACACTCTTCAATTTATTCTGTCTTGCTGTAATTCTCATAGATAGATGGACACACCTAGTGTTCTTTCTATCATTGAAAAAAAATTCTGTTTTGCCATTCTCACTATTTGTCCCTTTTTGTGCAAAAGTATTTTACGGTTCGCTGTAGAGTTTGAATAGATTTTTTTTGCATTGAAGCTCTGCCAACAAGTAAGTGAATTTTATAATTTAACATGTTATATTATTGAATTGTTAGCGACGTACATTTTATGTTCGTAGAAAATTGTTAGGGTGCACATGTTAGTGACGTACATGTTAGGTTTGTAGAAAATTGTTAGGTTCGTAGAAAATTTATTAGGTTACTAAAATGTTAGGTTTGTACATGTTAGTAAGAAAATTGTTAGGGTGTTTAGTGTTTAGGGTTAGGGTGTTTGGTGTTTAGTGTTTAGTGGTTTAGGGGTTAGGGTGTTTAGTGTTTGGGGTTATGGTGTTTAGGGTTAAGGTGTGTAGTGTTTAGGGTTAGGGTGTTTAGTGTTTAGGATTATGATGTTTAGGGTTTAGGGTTAGGGTGATTAGTGTTTAGGGTTAGGGTGTTTGGTGTTTAGTGTTTAGGGTTAAGGTGTTTAGTGTTTAGGGTTAGGGTGTTTAGTGCTTAGGGTTAGGGTGTTTAGTGTTTGGTGGTTTAGGGGTTATGGTGTTTAGTGTTTAGGGTTAGGGTGTTTATTGTTTAGTGGCTTAGGGGTTAGGGTTAGGGTGTTTAGTGTTTAGGGTTAGGGTGTTTAGTGTTTAGGGTTAGGGTGTTTAGTGGTTTAGGGGTTATGGTGTTTAGTGTTTAGGGGTAGGGTGTTTAGGGTTTAGGGTTATGTTGTTTAATGTTTAGGGTTAGGGTGTTGATGTTGGTTAGATTAATTGTTTAGTGTTTAGTCTGTTCGATATATGGGTTTAAGGTTAAGGGTTAGGGTGTATGGTTTATGGTTGATGGCACCATGTTGAATGGCACGTAAAGCCAAGTCTCAGCGGTGTTCATTAGATATGAGGATTTGGTAAAGGGTTTAGGGTAATTGCTTTATGGTGTTAGAGGATTTGGTTAAGGGTTTTGTGTTTACAGAGTTAGTGTTAGGGTTTATGTGTGAGTGTTTATGGTTTAGGGTTTAGGATTGATATTTATGTACATTAGGTTTAATTAATTTGATATGATAATTATTTGTAATGTGTTTTCAACCGAAGTTAAATTATTTTTAATTTTAATTTTCATTTATTTATATTAAGATACTCGTTAGATGGCTGACTCATCTTCGAGTGATTCTTCACGCTCTGGATCCGATCATGAGGGTGAGCCCATGGATCCGATGACACATGTTATCCCTGCCTCGTATAAATGGGGTGTTTTGCATAGGCGGACTCAGCGGACCCGCGTTTCACAAGCTATGTGGAATGAGGACACAACTCGCCTGTTGAAGACTCGACGCGATAAAGTGACAGGGGGGCCACAACACGATGACATACCTGACATTGTTGGTGATATGTTAGGAAATGCTGGCATTCTACATGTTGCACGCATGCGACATATTCAGGTATGCAAGCAGGAAATGAGTTGAGTAAACAATTTTATTTTAGATGAATGCATATGAATTAGTTAGTTAATTTTTTTTAAGATCGATGTTGCGCTTATTAGTGCTCTGGTTGAGTGGTGGAGACCAGAGACCCATACCTTCCACATGTCGCAGGGAGAAATGACTATCATGTTGGAAGACGTGGATGGTATTTTAGGTTTGCCCATTAAGGGCAAAGTCGTAACAGGAGTCACCGTGGCCAAATGGGAGACCGTCGTTGAGGAGATTTTTGGTCATGAACCTCAGCCAGACACCGAGCTTAAAGATGGATATTTGCGCTGGTCTTTCTTAGAGAGACATTTTGCGCACTGGGGTGAGGTTCAGCCCGATTTGATCGCTGTGATACATTTTACGAAGGCGTAAATTGCGCGATTTGATCGCATGGTTGCGGCGCGTTACGTCCAATTGCTTGTTGGGGACTTCGAGGAGATTGGAGGATATGGTTGGGGCTCTGCGGTCCTTGCACATTTGTTTAGACAAATGTGTGAGTGCACAGATCCACACAGAAGTGACATTGTTGGGTGTCACATACTGCTTTAGGTGTGGGCATGGCCGAGATTCCCACCCATTGCTCCAGCGATTTCACTTCCTACTCACCCGGAGTGGCATTACGGACACCAGTATGTTTTAGTATATTTGGTTTTTTTTAACAATTTTTGTAATGCAGTCTTATAGTATTCTAATGCCAGTTATTTTGAAATAAGGTTTAATGCTTTAGGCCGGTTTCGAGCACACGAGTTGCTCTGGTATAACATGAGATTGGAATCCCTCAGTCGGGATGAGGTACATTTAGTTATTTGTAAGTGTTCATAAATGTGCATTCGTGGTCCATGTCATTACATAATCGTGTGTTTATTTGGTCTGTGCAGGTGGTTGACAATCATATCGAGATTACGACTTTCTTGGTGCATCTGAGCAGCAGCGACTGTTGTGGATGGCAACTACTCGTGTTATATGCTTTCACATTGTGGAATATTCGCAGCCAAACAGAGGCATGCGCCAATTTGGAAGGGATCAGCCAATCCCACGTAATCCCAAGAAGCTGAAAGGTGTGCTTGACCTTTTCTTGTGCGGTAAACAAGAAGATAATTGGGTTCGTAAGCTGAGACTGTTTATTAGACGTTGGGAGGTTCGGGACCAGCACATCAAGCTTTCCCCTCTGGTTCAGGGCTTCATGTCACCAAACCAAGAGTACATGATTTGGTATAGGGAAAATGGGAAGCGGTACATCTCGAAGATGACTGTCAATACTGGACGTGGTGTAAGTTTTGCTGACATTATAATTTGTCTATTTATCTTTATTATGATAGAACACATGATTCACACTAATGATTATATATCTTAATTTATAGATTGATGGGCTGGAGATGCTATACTTTGCGCTTAGTCATGATCAATGGCCGGGTTACAGTCGCGGGTGGGCGCAGCAGGAAATCGGTCACATAATGTCTATCTTCAGAGAGAGTTTTCGGCTGGAGGAGGCAGGGCCACATGCACCAGAAACCCAACTTCAGGAGGAGCCACAAGTGTCTGTTGCCGTTGGCTGTCGAAGACAGGAGGGGCACAGGCTAGAGCGTCGACGGAAACAGATGCATCATGTTTCTGAGCCCATTGTAGCTATCAGGCCTCATACTTCAAGTTATTTCAGGCCTCCATACGTAGCATTGACATGCGACAGCCAGCTCCTGTATTACGAGTCTAGTCAGCAGGGAGACATGGGGTACGGGGGATGCAGTTCGCAGAGTCATATGCCTCCACCGGCTGACTCCCAGGCCTAGTGTGTATATGTGCTACTGCAATGGCGATGGCATCAACAAATGTTGGGGCAAGTAGTGACGTAGGTCCTACTGAGTGGACTGGTGCCGACATTGATGAGATGCTCTCCTAGCTTGATTATTCCGTTGCAGGTTGTGGTGGTTGGCCATCAAATGTACCGTATTCCACCGCAGCTGATGAGCATCCCCAGCCCTCATATTCAGAGCAGGACACTCCATGTCCACCTCCATATATAAACCCCTATGGGGTAGACCCTTCTCAGTCAGACCCTTCTTAGCCAGACCCTTCCCTGCGACCTCATAGACGGAGGCTACTTGATCGTTAGACGCATCATTATCAGTGGCCACCAGAGTCTTAGTGTTTTTTCGCCGTTTGTGTTTTTTAGTTGATTAGTTTGTAATACATTATATTTGTTAAGTTACATTTGTTTCAAACTATTTTTTGTATCAGTTATTTTAATCAGTCGACATATTAACAATCAGTAACGCCTTGAAAAGCAGTAATTGATAAAAGAGGCAACAATCCAAACGACCAACAACAACATTTGATAAAAGAAGATAACGTAACTGACATTCTAAATGACTAACAATTGAACATAACCAAACTTCGTAAACACTACTTAACACAATGAATCATTGCAGTCAACATTATGACCATGTCTCATTCCATTTGGGTAACTGGTTTGTTAAAAATAGCTAAAATCTCTATTGGACCATAACATTTCCAGTTGTTGGATTTTGCTAACAACTTAAACACGTCTTCATCGCTAGTCAACTCTATTATGTGATATTCGATTGTGTAGTCTGAATATTTTGCATGTGGTGACTGTCGAAAAAACAATTTCCTTACCAATTGTGAGTTGTGAATTCCTTAAAGGGGAACCCCAACAGGCGCAACTTGCTTTATGACATCTTTTAGTGTTTCAATGTTGCATCCTGAAGGAATTTCAAACCTTATTGGGTTTGTTCCAGTGAAGGAATAACCCACAAAACTTCCTTGTCGTGCTATGTTCCACTTGATGTTGTAATATAGCATTGCATCATGTGTAGGGATGATGGTGGATCCAAGTAGGTTCAGTATACCATCGGGTGCTCTCTTGATGGTGCATAACATTTCTATAGGGCCAGCACTTGACATTTGGTCATTGCACTTTAACATTGTGCAAACATCATCATCATTTGTGAGTTGCAGAGAATGAAAAAAATATTCCTAACCTTCATGTAAGGATGGCTGTCGGTAGTAGATTTCATCAATAAAGTGGTCACTGGCTAGTAGAAGGGTGTCGTGCATCCTACTCTTGAGTGTCTACAAAGAACATTCATTAGGAACTCGCATTGGTATTGGAGTAGGGCATTGAAAAGAAACGCCTTTTTTGTTGTGTTTCATTGATCCATTTGGAAAAATGAATGCTAATTTGGAGTTACCAATGGTCTGACTGCTTGTTTCTCCTAAGAATGCCATAGTATTCAGATTGAATTTCAATTGCGGAAGCATATTTTGATTAGTGCACTACAACGAATTTCAATTTTAATTATATTACATTTGTTTCTAGGCAAACCTAAATTTAAATAACTTGGTTTTTTCCTATACCTTATATTTGGAGGGTAAAAGGGTTTATTGAAATTTCATGATTGTGACGTGACAATTGTGTGAAAGGTAGAGGCTTCTCTGCTAGAAATAATTAACAAATTGTATTTTCCAAAATATGAAATCAAAGGCGGCCGTGTGGTGTGGAAATGGTGACTGGTGAGGGAGAGGGAGATGCATAGGCATAATAGGATCGATTAGTTCAAGTAAATAAGCCAACCCCAAAATATCGAATGTTTACAGTACAATTTTTTGTTAACACTATCTTTATAGGGATGATTTCGGATAACTGGTATTGCTTACATTGTCATGTTCATTATTCTTCAGAAAGATAGGAAAATTATAAGCGTCGTGAGGTGCATGAACCCGCCTAACAAAATTGTATTGATTTGGTGTTTAGTGTGATTGGTTTAGGGTTGATGGTTTACGGTTTAGCGTTATCCATTTCGAAAACGTGATTGTCCTATGTCTAATCACATGCAAAACATGATGAGTAATATCACCTCTTCCAACCAAATACAGGGGTTAGACAACATTTTTATAAATCAAATTCATTAATATCACATTAATTAAAAAAACATAATTACAAATTCATGAAGTACCACCACGAGTAGGATAATTTCGCCGATTATGTCTAACCTGCTTGCAAATTTCGCATTTGACACGTCTTGAAATTGTTTCCACTTCGTCCATCTCGTTACGTATTTTGGTGGACCTTGGATGACCCTTTGTACGCAACATGTGTCTGTTAGGTATGACAACTGGACCTTCACTTGGTGGAATAACACGTTCATTACCGATTGGCTGCCATGGCAATGAATAAGCATGAACCAAGTTGCTTACGAGGAAGACATCATCCACAAACTAATAAGGATTTTGGGGAACATGTAAAGCAGCAGCTGCAACGTGACTACATAGGTATTTGAAGGCCTTAAACTTGCTACACTGACAAGAATGCTCTGCAAGGTTGATTAAATATGACCTATTCCAACCCTCATCCACCTGAAATAATGTTTGCTCAACATTATACATGCCTACATGGTGGCCTGTAGCAAGGGTATGATTATGCCTCATAACATTAACCACATTTTTGCAATGCCGTTGTGAATGGTCAAGCTATGAAACAATCGCTTGACCTCTGCATACAAATTAATGAACCAATCGGATGTACGTGTGCTTGACAAGAGCAGTGATAGGCATGTTCCTTACTCCCTTGAACACCCTATTGACTGTTTTAGACAAGTTTGTTGTCATATGGTCATATCTTCTACCTTCTACATCATATGCACATGTCCATTTTTCCTTAGGGATGCCATCAATCCATTCTTTAACCTCAGGACTGGTATCACAAAACCGTGCAAACGTGGTGTCAAAATCAACCATACTGGGAGTATAACCTGCAAAATAATAATAACATTAACACTATTCCATTTACAAATTTGTCTCAGCTTAATGTATTCAACATAGTTGTTAACATACCTAAAGTCATGAGGGTCTTCTTCAATCTTGCACTCTTGACCCTTTGATTAAAATTACTGGTAATATGACGATGGCAAAACACGTGATGTGCAAAAGGTGGTTGCCAACCAGCATGATTCTCCACAGCAGATATTATGCTTCGGTGCCGATCTGAAATGAGACATATATTTTGCATTTGGGTAACGTGGAGACGAATGTTAGCAAGGAAGTATTCCCAGGCTTCCAACATCTCCCCTCAACAATGACAAATGCTAGTGACAGACACTCATTATTTCCATCTTGACTCGTGGCAATCAACAATTTTCCTTTATACTTGCCATATAAATGAGTCCCATCAATTTGAATGATGGGTTTGAAAAATTTAAAAGCCTCGCAACACTGCCTAAAAGTCCAAAACATGCAATGAAACACACGCTTTGTTCGTACCAGTCGATTTGCCACAAAATAAGCATTTGTTTGAATATCATAAAAGAACTTGGTGAAAAACGAAGCATGTAGTTGCACCACCTTGGCAAAAATGCATAAGATTCTTCCCAATCCCCATAAATCATTTCCATTGCTTTCTGCTTCGCATATCAGGTCTTTCCATATGACACTTTAAATCCATACGTATTAGTGATCCTCTCCTGAACCAATGCAATTGATACAAACGATTCCTCCCTAACCATTCCTAACAATGAAATGGTAACATTGACATTAAAAACATACCTTTAAAAATAATATTCTTCATACTGAGCAAATTTAATAGAAACATACCTACTACAATTGAAGCAATAACATCAACATCAAGCTGTTTGTGATCCTGTGTAATATGATCATTCAGGCAATTGTGTTTTCCACCCCATCTTGAAACAAGCTACTTATCACCATACATTGATTTGATTACCCTAACCCTCCAAGGGCAACCATCGTTGTTTCGAATACACTTCATGCTAAACTTGTTAGGCTTGCTCTCAACCACAGTTGCTTCTTGATGCTCCTTCATGAGGTTCCGCTTAATTGCAATCTGTGCATCCAATTTGGATGCAAATTCCTGCTTAACAAACAAATCGTCCTCTAATTGCCATGGACCTTGCACTGAACATGAACCCGAACCCGAAGCAGAACCGGTAAAAGATTCTTCTTCACTTGGATGATTCTAATCAATATATGTGTAATGTGGAATTCTATCTCAAAAAGGAACGACCTCAGCACCTAAACATATCAGGCAAATAACATACTATAATATACATCTACACATATATGACTACATTTTCACTGATTAAAGCAATCTAACATACATTCGACAGCTTGTTCTGGTTGAATAGATCCAACGTCGGCATGATGACGAATTTGAGATGACCCCACATCAGTTTCTTCTTGGAATTCAGTCGCATGCACACCAACATCCTCATCATTATCCGACGCACTAGCATCCTCCTCAAGAAGACGATCTTCCGTCGCGATATTTTCATCATTGTCATCCTTATCATCGTCATCCATAACCCAAGTTGGGTCATGTTCAGCTTCCTCAGACACGTTTACACCTGGAGCAACATATGATGCTTCACTATGTGCAGAATTAAAGCAACTGACCTCATGGGTAAGGGTAAAACAACATCCTCCACTGCGGTATAATCCACGTACAATTCTAACAAATCATTCGTTGACTGCTTCAAAAATTGGTCCATTACAATTTCTCTGTCTTCATCATCCAGCAGTTGACTCCCTGTGTAATGATCGTGTTGTCATAATCTTGTCATCACCAAAGTGATACATTGGTTGTCTTTTAGACCTAATTTTTGTCGTATCTTCTCATGCAATTCACTCACTGTTGATTTTTGATTGATACGTGTCGGCCTGTTGTCCCCTTCAAAAACAACACCCCGTCGTCCTCTAACTTTCCTCCCATTAAAAAATAACATAACACGAACACTCTCACTACCTGAACTCATATCTTGCCGCCAACAAAAACAAAAACTTTAAAGAACATTAGGGTAAAATATAGACACTTAAAGGACTCTTAAACAAGAATTCACTATCTGAAGAAATGGACCCAAACAAGAATTCACTCAACCAATGCATCTGGAGGCTGCTTATCTGGAGACTGCTTAAATAGACCCAATGCACCCAAACACGCCTAAATTAGGCATGTTCAACAACCCCAAATTTCAATTTTTTTTTTAAACAACCTCCTATTTTTAATTATTTATTTAAATTTGCGAATATATATTCTAGCAAATAACATAGAAGATGCTGCAAACTGCAAAAGAGAGAATCAAACAATGATTGTCACAATAATGACAATATTCTTGAAAAGTAGGGCTTGGTGTGCAGAATAACATAGCACGAAAATGAAATAAAGCCATTCGGGATGAAACATATTTTTACTGCTACCTAAATCCTAAAAGAAATAAAAAAGCATAAAATTTTAAAATAATATAATAAATAATATTTCCTTTTCTGTTTGAGGGAAAAGAAAATTAATTAGGATTAAAAGAAATTTTCAAATTTGAATAGAAATCAGCATGATTGACAGATAATTACAGTATGTTTCTCATATATGTAATTAGTAAGTTATTAGTTTTCATAATATATTATTATTTTTCAAATGCAAATACTCGAATTCTTTATACAGACTTCATTTATAGCATGCATGCGAAAATGTAATTTATATAAAGTTAACGTTGGGTCAAAAATGAAATTTAGTGTTGCCGTTCATTAAGAAAACAAGTTCAGAAAAAAAGGTTTAAATATATTTTTGTTCCATATAATCTAATATTATTTTTTATTTTTGTTTCTACAATTTTATTTTCATTTTAGTCCTTACAAAATATAATTATTTTATTTTTGGTCCTTAAAGTATTTTAGATAATATTTTAACTGTTTAAAACATTTTTTACTATTTAAAGTACTATCTAAAACATTTTAAAATGAAAAATAAAACAATCATATTTTACAAAGATTAAAATAAAAAAATACAGGAATTAAAATGAAAAATGCTAAATTATAGAAACAAAAATGTGTTTGAGCCTAAAAATTAAATAAAACTAAAGCGAAAAGATATAGCTAAAAACAAGTGTGGCACGTTGAAATCCAAACCAATTGAAAATTTTCATTAAGAAAAAAATTAAGAAACTAAAAAAACAGTGAAAAGATATAGTTAAAACTGGTTTGTGAGACGTTTGTAAATCCAAATTGAAAATGTAAAGGAGAGTAAAAGAGACTCCAATAGAAGACACCTAAGCGATTAAGAGCCTGCTTCGAAATAATGTAAAAGTGTTTTTGAAAATTTGTTTACTGAAAATATAATTTTTTAATAAAAAAACTCTAAAAAATAAAAAAACTTTTAGTCTTGTATCTAAGCGTGTTCTAACATATAATTGTAAGTCAGTTCATTTCATCGGAGCAAATAATTATACAGTGTGCTTGGAAGAAGGAATAGAGATGAGATATGGTAGATATTTTAATTTGTGTTGTTTGGTTAGGGAGAAACAAAAGTAAAATTGAGAAAAAATAGTATTAGATTTTTTTGTAAACTTGTTAGGTTTATTATTAAATGAAATGATTAGAGAAATAGTATTAGAGATAAAGAAAGTTACTCGCTGCTATTAAAAATACTATGGTATTTTAATTAATAGATTTATTTAAGTTTGTGATTTTGGTGAGTATATATGATAGGTTGAGCTCTCACTTGATATTTATTAAATGAGGGTCCATTTTCTTGTTTGGTAGCTATAAAATTGTTTCTTAGATAATTTTGTGAGACATAACATTGTCTGAAAAACTTTAGCCATATAATAAAGGTGAACTCTCCCTTATTTTGTTATTCGTGATTCTAACTAAGGTAGCGAGCACGAATTTGATCCACTCTTCATGAGCATGTTATAGTTATGTCATGTTAATGGAGGTTTGAGGAGGAAGACGTAGAAGCAGTGAGATTATGATAGTAATAAGAGTCTGGATCTAGATGGTTATAACTTGTAACCTAAAATTTATCAAGTAATTTTGGAGTCTCCAACAATAAATGAGTTGAACTTTAAAACATTTGATTTTGAAATTAATTTTTTTACGATGTATTTTACACAGTAGGATGATACCTTCAGGTAGTCCTATTGTATTGAAAATTATATCATGTTTGGCTTTCATATCCCTAATTAAACTTGTATTTTCTAAAAGTTGTATTACACTTGGCTTTCATATTAATTTTTCCTAATATGAAAATGTAAAATATTATAAGATAAAAGAGAGACTAAATTAGCATTAACTTTACTATTTGAGTTTTCTAATTTTTGACAGTATATACAACATTTTTAAAATATGAAAATGTGTAGACAGAAATTATAATTTGTAAAAGCAAATATATTATGATTTTTTTCATAACATTATGTATTTTATAAAAATTTATAATATTTTTACCATGAAAATATTATAAATTATTTATTTGATCCCACTATTTAATTTTTTAATTCGTAATTGAATTCCAAAATAAAGAAAGTTAGCCACTGCCATAAAAAAAATATCACCCACGTTAATATCAATCAAGCCAAGTAATTAAGCTCATATTAACCCTCTCAAGAACAGCTTTAAAGTCCACAAAATTTATCTCTGTTTGCATCCTCAAATAATAACGTACGTACTGCAAGGGCGCGACTTCACGATTATCAATTAGTAGGAATTTTTTACCTCGTAAATTCCTCAATATCGATTGTCCTTCTCATACCATATTCAATTCTTCAGTTATACAACAAGAAAGATAGAAGTATTTACATTAGATATCTCATCAAAACTCCATCAAACAAGTTTAAAAATTAAAAAAAATATCAATAGCAATATTTTGTTTCACTATACTTATATCACAAGGTTTGTCACAACCTTGATTTCATTAATTCTTTTGTTCTACACTTTCACTGTTGAGAAGTCATTTTATGCCGTGGCAGACTATAATTAAACTTAATTTTAATAAAAACAAAACTCTTTTAACGCATGTCTTTTTGTACAAAACACTGCAGTTAGAATATAAAAATTAAAAAAATGATAATATCAATATGATATAATATAATTGATAGATAATTTTATTTTATTTTTTATCATGGATTTGATTTCTTATTCATACCAATGAAAAAATATTTGTTAAAAGATATTAATCTTTTAAATGAATTTTAGTATTTCAAAAAAGATTATTTCTTAAGTTTTTGCTAAAAAATATGCTGATTAAACCAAAAAAATGACGTGTTATGAATTTCATGTTGTGTTTGTTGACGTTGAACCCAGATTGAACGGATTCAGTTTTAAGTTTTAACACAACTGGTTGCGTGATTATTGTACACGTTTTGGCGCCATAGAATTGACGAATCTTTGATTGTGATGCGTGTTTCACACAGTGCGAGGAGTGTGGTTGTGATGGCTACAATTTTTATATCCAAATTCCAAAACCCACCCACCGGACAAAACTGTTGAAAACAGAAACAATAAAAGAAAACAAAAATATTGACAGTGACACTTAATAAAAAATAAAAAGAGATAAAAATATAAATATAATAAAATGATACAAGTTGCTAGAAAAAGAAATGTAGAGAAAAAAAAGTTTTTGATAAGAAATTATTTTATATCTCAAGATCATGTGATTTAGACTGATTTTTAGGTAGATAGAGATATTAACTCTCTTTCCTAAAACAAAAGATAAACCAATATGTTAGATGAAATTAATTTGAATTATGTGATCCGAGATCATATAATAGTTTCTTTATATTAGAAAAGTTTTGACAAGGAAGAAGTGTTCATCATCGTTAAAAGAAAATTAAAAGACCAAACGAAGTCTAATTCAATTAAATATTCCTAATAAAAAATAAAAATAATATTTATCAATAAAAGAAATTTAATTTAGTTGATAAACTATATTATATATATGCATAAATTATTAAAATTTTTTAAAATTAAAATTTGAATCCTTTGAATAAAATAAACTAAAAGGAAAAAGAATATACAGGTAAGAAACAATAATCAAGCAAGCTCAGCCACAGGACACTAGTGTCTTTTCCTCTCTCTTTCTTTTTTAAGGTTCTCCTCCCTCTCTCTCTTGGTTCCCTCTGCCTTAACTGAAAACGACTGCAAGCAACCTGTGGTCTGCTTGTGTATGTATCCCCTTTTGTAATTTTTTATATAATCGACAAGAAACATTATATTTTTAATATTTTATTATATTGTATCACATTCATACACCGACTCAAACCCACTTCTCCTTAATTTCTCTCTATATAAACTCTCTCTCTCCTTTGCTTCCTTCCTTTTACTTCACTTAAAAAAACTTCCCCTCTTTTTTCTCTCTTTCTTCCTTTCAGCAATCTTTCAATCAGCCATGGTCGACCTTCAAACCGTTTGCTGCATGTGCGGTGACGTTGGTTTCCCCGACAAGCTTTTCCGCTGCAACAAATGCCGCCACCGATTCCAACACTCGTATGCTTTCATTTCATTTCTTCTTCTTCATCATCATCCCATCATACACATATATATACATAGATCTTTCTTTATCATATATGATAGAATAGTATCTTTAATTTGATAGTTACATGTAACTACACATGATATCTTTCTTTGATTCTCACATCTCATGATGCTTATAATCAACATGGCCATTATTTCTTAGCTTTAAACTCATTCGATCATTTTATAAGAAATAAGTTATAATATATTTTACATTATACCTTATTTCTTATAAAAAGAATCAAAGGTAATATTAAGCAACTTGGTATCTTTATACATACCATGCACACACCATGGATATGTAAAAGATAATTTTTGTCAATTTTTTTTATTAGGCTATCATATACATATCTTATGGAGACGAATTAAGCGTGACGCTTAGTTATTCTTTTTTCTTCAGATATTGTAGTAACTACTATGGGGAATTATCGGAGATAGAGCTATGCGATTGGTGCCAAAGCGAGGGAAGAAATTACTCGAGATCACATAGCTCCAATTCGAAGAAATTAGCGGTGGCCGGAAACGACGCCGGAACGACGACCCGTTCGGAATATTCCGGCGAGAAAATCAAGCACCATGATCGTGATCAAGAGATGAGTGGTTCTTCGGAGAAGGGGAAGAGCCCCGTGCCTTCGCCGAGAACCTCCACGCGCAGGTATAAGCTTCTCAAGGATGTAATGTGTTAAAAAGAGGAAAAAGAAACAAGAACAACAACAACACATCCTTAACCAAGAAGAGAAAACGAGTATATATACTATATAATAGTGTTAATTAGACGTGTCAAAAGGGTTAATTTTGTACGTTTATATATATAGTAGTAGCTTTGTAAAGACTTTGCTTATGCGTGTTCTACTTGTTTTGTTAATTTTGAGTGTCCCTTTTCATCAAGTTGTGAATAGATCGAACTATGAAACTTCAAGTGTTCACTGTATGTATTAGTCCCATAATCTATATTATATATAAATATAAGTTTCGAGCTTTTTTCTAGCTCCAAGATCTCCCTTTTCGTTTACTTATGTATAATTGTTTCTTCAACTAAACTATCTATATAATAAAGCGCAATTACAATTAATATAAATACATAAGGAATCGGCAAAAAATTTCCAAATTCGCCGATTTTTTCATGCATGCCCTCCTCTTATTAAATGTTCTCGCGTGTAATGCATGGTATATGAAGTAGGTTTCGTGCATGACATTTGTTAACTCGTGAAGTGATGGGAAAATTATATTTCATGGAATACAAAATTGAGACGGAAGGGTTAATTAATTAGGTTGACCCATTATACATTACACATTACTCATTGCACATATATACAAACAGTTATTAAATATCCTATTTTATTAAATGGTAACTAATTAATGTGCATGAGGATTTGGTGAGCATTGCACTAATCAATTTATAGTCTCCTAGTGTTCTTTCTTTTTGTTTTTGTTTTTTTTTTTTATTGTTTAATTGAATTGGATAAGGGATAGATATGAAAGAGAGAGAGGCCGTACGTGAAAGGGTTTGACTGTTGTGGCAGCAGGGTTGAACCTTCCATTTGCTTAGTTGAGTCCAAATTGAATGCATTGGGTTTCCTTTTGGGAGAAGAATTCAGGGTACCTGAAACCTGGCTAACTTTTGCAGATTCATTGAAGGCCTTTAATTGCTAGGCCCTCTCTATTATTGTCCACGTCAAAAGAAAATGAAGGGTCTCGATTTAAAAGTTGGAGAATTCACACCCCTCAAGTCAGATATGGAATCCGTACCTTCAAAGTTTTTTTTCCCTATTTTATTTTCTTTTAAGATATACTGTGCCACTTTGAAATCTCACCAACAACTACTGTAAATGGTAGCCATATGTACGCAAGAATTTTTCTTTTTTAGTAAATGATTTTTCTATTATAATTTTTAAGAAAGAAAGAAAGAAAAACGTGTCGTGAAGTGTAGTGAATAGAACTGGGTCTTCTCATTGTGGTGGTTGTTTTTAGGCCATACATTTTAGTCACGATAAAATTTCCTTACAAGTTTGTACAGTATTGAGTCGTAGCTTGTGAATATCTCCAAAGTACACAAGTTAATTGATAAGGCATTTGCCTCCACTATGCCTGTTTTGACCATTTATTAGAAACCTACAAATTTTCTTTTTGACTTGGACTTTTTAACGTCACCAAAAGCCAAACTCCGTTTAACCAAATTAATCATGTTTTTCTTTTTTTATCTTCTCACTTTCATCAATGAACTATTCAATTATATATATATATATATATATATATATATATATATAAAATCTCAATTTCTTTATATTCACACGAGTAATTAGTACACATTAAATTTAAAAGATATAAGATTGATTAAGTCATTAAAAAAATTTTAAAAAATTATGAATTCAATTTTTTTACTAAAAAACTAAAATATTAATAATTAATATTTCTGATAAAAAAAGTAACACCAAAATTTTACCACCATTTTCAGATAAGAGAAATAGTGAAAGAGGAGAGAAAAATGTAAGATAAAATAAGTGGTATGATATTAGATACAGAAATTTAAAAGATAAATGAATATTTATAGATAAATATGTAAATATAGACAAATATGGCTTGGCTTCTGTCTTCTGAAATCACATTGAAAATGTCAATTAACTTTATATAGTTTGTATGTCAGTAGCCTGTATATTATATAATAAGAAAAGGAAAAAAAAAAAAAAAGAAATTACCAAAATCTGTCCTTTGGACAACATCTGAAATTGCATCAGTATCATTTTGAGCTAACTTCGGTCCAATAATTCTTAGCATTAGAAACGACCACTCTTATCATCATGAAAATGAATATTAAATATTCAACAAAAAAAAATATTTCTTTCCTTTCATATTATGATACAGTAAAATATCAATTGGCAATCCCTAATGTACAACACGATTAAGTTTAGTAAATGAAAAACATTTGAAAACATAATACTGTCAGTGAAAAATAAATTGCCACATAATAATAAACTATGGTATTATTTAATTAGTTTAATAATAAGTAAAGTTATCATAGTCATTAAATAATAAGTCATTTTTAGGATAAATAATGAGTCATTTATAACTACAACACGTCTACATCGTTTTTCTTAAGAAACACACCTACATCACGTCGTTGATGTTGATGCAATACTTAAAATATTTACACCACTAAGTCTTCGTAAAAGCTTTTGCTGAATCAGCAAAAAGATGATGAAAGAGAGAAAATTAGTTGTTCTTATTAAGAGAAGATAATAAATTAATTATTTTAATTAGTGTAACAACAGAGCATAACATGTGCAAGTTTGTACATGATACAAAACCTGTTTTTAAATGTTTGCACACGTATATTATCTAAAGGGACATGACCTGAAAATTTGGACTAAATTAACTATTACTACGGAAAACGTTAATTTATAATAGGCAAAAAGTAAAAGTGTTTTTTTATCAGCAAATAAAATGAGTTTTTGCCAATGCTTGCTTGTTGGTAATACCTTTATCTTGAATATGTTGAACACAATCTAATTGTCGGTAAACATTTTAATGATTATTTATATTGTTACTAAAAGGCATAATCATCTAAAAAAATACTTTTGATGTAAATCATCTTCGCAAAACTAGTTAAAATGTTAACTAAAAATTGAAAATTGAAAGTTAAAAAATTATTGGAGTTAGTCAAAAATCTGTTTTAAACAATTTGAAGTTAGTTAGTTAGTTTTGGCTTTATCGATGTATTCTTTTATCTTTCTTACAGGCCTCTGTATCAGCAATATAAAAACCATGTACATACTTCTTTTTGCAATAATGAAAACAATAATTCTTACCTTCCTTATTGAGATACTGGTTATTCGTTCATAAGATGGTATCAGATGAAATTTTTCTCTGATTTTTCCTCTTGCTTCCGCATCTCTCTGCATCAATGGCGTCTTCAACCTTTCCTGATCCTATCACTAATCCTGCAAATCCTTTATACCTTCATCCCAATGAAAATCCCTCTCTTATTCTAGTTTCTCCTCCTATGAATGGCAAAAATTATCATACCTGGGTGCATGCCATGAAGCAAGCTTTGATTTCAAAGAACAAGTATGCTCTCGTTAATGGCAGTTTTCCAATCCCTGACTCCTCTGCTTCAAATTACTATGACTGGCAGCGATGCAACACTACTGTTCTTTCATGGATCAGATGTTCCCTTACAGAATCCATTGCAAAATCTATTCTCTCTGTTGAACGAGCAGATAAAGCCTGGAAAGACTTGCGAGATCGTTTCTCTGAAGCAGACATTTTCCGAATTTCTGATCTCCTTGAGGAAATATATCATCTACATCAAGGTGATCTCTCAGTTGGTGATTATTTCACTGAATTAAAAATTCTTTGGGATGAATATGATGACCTAGATCCTATTCCCTCATGTCGTTGTGGTTCATCATCAATCCTTCGACTTTCTAGGGAAAGAAATC
>PYAF01001841.1:1716983-1727327 GCA_007407185.1 Glycine tomentella
ACTTTCTGTGCAAACAATTTGAATCACCACCAAAACTATTGAGAGATGAAGAGATAAGAAGAAAGATTAGCCACTGATTTTTATACTGGTTCACTTCAAACACTATGAAGCTACATCCAGTTCTTCCACTCAACACTAGAGTAGAGTTCCACTATTGCAAAAATATTCTTACAAGATATTACAAGCCTCTCTTTATCAATCCTAGATAAAGTTCAGAAGTCTAAAACACTATTAGACCCTTAGAGACCAAACCCAAACTGAGAACACTACTCAGCTTCCCTTAGAGAAACGCTATCTCTAATCATGTAAGAAAACCCATTTACAATAGACTAATCTTGACAAAAATCAATTAAAAGAATTACACCTTCAAAGACTAAGGAAAGATTTCACCTGATAATTCAAAGAACATATGCATGTGAACGATTCAATCAGGTTGAAAGAGAGATTACAAACTCAATCCATTCCTTCCTTATGCTTTGACACAATGATGATGCTTCACTTCATTAATTTAGAGACCCATACGAATTTGTGAAGCCTATTTGATGTTAGAAACTCAAAAAACTCACTAAAGAAAGCTTATGAACGTTTGTGAATGCTCAGTATACGAATTTCTCAAAGTCACAAAAAACAGAGCAGAAGGTTTCTATTTATAACAGCTTTCTAACTGAAAATAATCGATTAAACAAGCTCCTGTAATCGATTATTTCGCATATGTAATCGATTAATCCAAGAATGTAATCGATTAAAATGCTCCTGAAATGTTCTGGGTTTGAGCTATGAACAATGTAATCAATTATTCCGTGAAGTAATCGATTAAACCAGACAGGCATATTTTTCTAAATGCATTGAGTAATCGATTACAGAATATGGTAATCAATTAAGACAGTCAGTCATATATTTTCAAATGTACTATGTAATCGATTAAAATGATATGTAATCGATTAAATCAGCAGAACATATAATCCATAGGCATAGATGTAATTGATTACAAATTTCTGTAATCGATTAAGACAGTCAGCATGATTTTCTTATTTAAGCCTATGTAATCGATTAAATCGATATGTAATCGATTACAATGTTTTTGATTTGTTTTCCAGAAGGCACGAAGAACAAAATAATCGATTTTATCAATGTTGTAATCGATTAATGCAGTAAAACTTTATTTTTCCAAAACTTAGCGTTTTAAATGCCTTACTGGTTCATTGCTTTTACTTAGACCTTTAATCTAACAACCCTAGATGAATGATTATGCATGATATGCTTTTGGATTATCAGATTGCACAACTTTCCTTTTACATGAATCAATTTGGTCTTCAATAGCTTTCTTTGACACTTTCCAATGAGGCATGTTGAAAGCAAAAAACACTTAAAGCTTGATTTCAGTTCACTCATGCATGGCTTCTCCTGAATCAACACCCATGTTTCATAGGCTGTGTGGAACGAGGAGGCATGTCGAGTCTTGAAGACTCAACGTGGTAAAGTCACCGGGGGGGCACATAACGATGATATACCTGTCATCGTTGTTGATATGTTAGGACATGTTGGCTTTCTACATGTCGCACGCATGCGACATATTCAGGTATGCAAGTGGGAATTAATTCAATAGTTTTTTTTAATAATTGTACATATGAATTGATTATTGATAATTTTTTTTAGATCGATCTTGCGCTGATTAGTGCTCTGGTTGAGCGGTGGAAACCAGTGATTGGTATTTTAGGATTGTCCATCACATTGGAAGATGTGACTGGTATTTTAGAATTGTCCACCGACGGTAATGTCGTGATAGGAGTCACGTTAGACGAATGGTCGACCGTCATTGAGGATGTTTTTGTGTTTGTCTTTCTTTGATAGACATTTTGTGCATTGGGGTGAGGTATGTTGCGTCAAAAACTGATGCGTAACTCACGGCAAGTGTACCGATCGTTCAAGTAATAATTTTGATAAGTAGAGTATCGTCTCCACGAGGATTGAGGCACTAATGTAATTGCAATTATTATCTTAAAATTGGAAGGAATAAAAATAGCAATAAAATTGAATTATCATTTTGTGTTGTAATTTGGAATATGTTTGAAAACACAATTAAATTTGAATAAAAAGGAAAGTTATGTAGTAATGAGGAGTAATTGCGGTAAAAGCACAATCACCTCTGATCCCTACTTGTTTAATTGAATTCATAATTAATTTCAATTATTATAACTACTCAAAGATATACCTTAATTAATTGGTTAAACCCAGATTCCTCGATCTTTTTAACCCTTTAATCCTAATTAAGAATTCTAATCCCTTAGTAACCCCCTTTCGGATTAAGCTTTAAGCTGGCATATAAAACTTTGCAATCCTTCATCCCTATCCCTAGGTAATGTCAAATTGTCACTTTATCGCTTTCAGAAACTAAAACCCCAATATCCCTATTGTGAATTATAGCCCTTAGTACCTCTAATAGAGTGATCAATTCTATCAATGGAATTTAAATTTGAAGAACAAGATAAAGAGAAAAAATCATAATAATATTCATTAATATCAATCTAACCCACACAAGAGTCACATTGGCTTTTGGCCTTTACCACAATCAAGGAGGAATTAGCTAGACATGATTATGTCTAGCTCAATACAAAAATGAAGAAGGAGATGAGTAGAATACAAATGAGAATAATAATCAAACCCTGTAATCTTGATCTTCTTCTCAATCTTCCCTTCTTTAGCCTCTGTGTGTGTTTAGTGATGTTTCTGTGTGTCTCTGCATGTCTCTCAGTGTTCTGTGGCTTTATTATTTATAGATAGGTTTGATAACCCTAAAAGCCCATTGATCTTATCTTATCTTTAATCTTTATTTTGAAATTCCCATAACGTCCGCACGGCTAGCGCCAGTTTCACGCGGATCGCGTGAATGTCCAGTACTTGTGGCGCGGCTTTGGCGCGACTCGCGCGAAGGTCTAGAGTGAATGGCGCGATTGGCGCGGTCTTGGCGCAAGTAGCGTGAACTTCAGATTCTAATTGCTTCTTTTCTTGCTTATTTTCTTCCTTTTATTGCTCCTAAATAACAAAATAACAATAATTAATAATAAAATTAATGATAAGATAATTTATATCTATTTAAAGCCTTTATTTGATATTTTATCTTTAATTTCTTAATTATTTTATCCTAAAAACTACTATATGCTAAGCGACAGATCCGGGGGATGCATGGTCACCGCGTGTTACGTCGCGTTGCTTGCTGGGGACTTCGAGGACATTGGTAGATAAAGCTGGGGCTCTGCGGTCCTTGCACATTTGTTTAGACAAATATTCGAGTGTACAGATCCACGCAGAAGTGACATGATGTGTTGCTAACACATCTTAGTTTTAGGGTTAATTTAGTTATAATTCAATCAATAATTAGGAATATAGGCTAGAATTGGTTAAGTTTATTTATTTATTTGTTATTAGCTCATTTTATTACCATTTTGTTAATTCAGAGCCAAAAAGAGGAGAAAAGAGGCAAAAAGGGAAAGACTGAAGGTCTCGAACCTTCCGTGCGGATAGTGCCAGGTACCACGCCGTTAGCGCCATCTCAAAAGGATCAGGCCTTCAGCTCGAATAGTTCACGCTGTCAGCGCCATAGTCCGCCTGGGTCACACCAGAGACCCAGGAAGCCAAGTTCATCTCGAACAACCCACACGAGTAGCGCCGCATCCCGCGCTGTTAGCGTCAGAAGGTCTGGAAAGAACCCTCAACTCAAACATCTCACGCGATTAGCGTGAGATGCCGCGCTAGTCGTGCCAGAATTATCCTGTTTCCAGATTTAAAAGGATTTGGCAGGAAATTGCTAAAGGAAAAAGGTTTTGTTACCTTAATTAAGAGAAGAACGGGTGGGAAATAAATAAGAGGCTCCTGGACTGATAAAAGGGACCTTGGTTACATACAAAAACACAGTGGAGAGAAGATCAAGGCCAGAATTTGAAGAAGATGGTCTCTGCCATTTTGTATTTCTGGAGGTTAGACATGATATGTCCGGCTAATTCTTTTATTGTGATTAGGGCCAAGAACCAATGTGAACTTCTCTGTAATTCGATTTGGTATTAATATGAGATTATTATGATTGCTTTGTTTTACTCTGTGCCTCATTGTATTATTCTTTTTAAAAGTTGGACATTCTATTAAAGTGCATAGGGTTAGGATTGGCAATAGGAATGTTGGGATTCTAATTTATGACAGGAGTAAGATAACAGTTTTTACATTGCCTAGGGATAGGGATGTATGATTGCAGAAACCTTATGATGTATTCTTTTAATGCTTAGCTTGATAGGAATCGCTAAGGAATTAGGATTTTTAATTGGGTTAAAGGGTTAAATTTCTAAGGGATTAGGATTTAACTAATTAAGCAAAGATACATCCTCTGAGTAATCAGAAATAATTGAAATTGATAACCAATTCAAGTGAAAGAGGTAGGGATCAAAGGGAATTGCACTCTGGCCACAATTATTTCTCTCAACTGCATTACAATCAATTCAAACTTGCTTTTAAATTCTTTTTAACTTCTGTCATTTATTTAATTCCCTTAATTCCAAAATACAACACAACATTATTCTCTTAAAACAATTTAATTTTCCTTCCAATCTCTCAAATTGTGAGTTACGATAAAAATAGGAATCAATCCCTGTGGATGTGATATTCTACTTACCCACTTTATTACTTGAAACAAATGGTACACTTGCTGTTTCGCAACATGACATTGGTGGGTGTCACATGCTTCTTCAGGTTTGGGCGTGGCTGAGATTCCCACCCATTGCTCCAGTTATTCTGCAACCTACTCACTCGTAGTGGCATTACGGACACCAGTATGTGTTAGTAATGATTTTTTTTACAATTCTTGGAATTCAGTCTTATTCTAATGTCAGTTATTTTGAAATTAGGTTTAACTCTTTAGACCGGTTTCGAGCACATGAGCTTCTACGGTGTAGGCTGACATTGTACTCTCTCAGTCGAGATGAGGTATGTTTAGTTATTTCGTAAGTGGTTTCGTGACTGTTCATTGACTAGTGTGCATTTGTGGTCCCTGTCGTTACATAATTGTTTGTTTATTTGGTCTGTGCAGGTTGTGTGGCAACCATATGGAGAGTATGACTTTCTTGGTGCATCTAAGCAACGACGACTGTTGTGGATGACAACTTCTCCTGTTATATGCTTCCACATAGTTGAGTATTTTCAGCCGAATAGATGCATACGACAATTTGGGAGGGATCAGCCAATCCCACGTACTCCTAGGAAGCTAAAGGGTGTGCATGACCTTTCCATGCACAGTAAACGAGAAGATAACTGGGTCCGTAAGCTGAGACCATGTATTAGGTGTTGAGAGGCTAGGGACCAGCACATCGACCTGTCCGCTCTGCTGCAGGGGTTCATGTCACCAAACCATGAGTACATGGTTTGGTACATGGAAAATAGGAAGCGGTACATCTCCAAGATTGCTGCCAAGATTGGACGTGGTGTAAGTTTTGCTCAGATTATAATTTGTCTATTTATATTCATTATGATAGAGAGCATGGTTCACACTAATGTTTATATATTTTAATTTATAGATTGATGGGCTGGAGATGTTGTACTTCGCGACTGGTCATGAGCAATGGCTGAGCTACATCGTCGATTGGGTGCATGAGGAGATTGGCCGCATAATTGGTATCTTCAGAGAGACTTGTCACCTAGAGGAGGCAGGGCCATATGCACTCTAATCCCAGCTTCAGGAGGAGCCATAAGTATCTGTTGACGTTGGTCGTCGTAGACAGGAGGGACATGGGCTAGAGCGGCAACGAAAACAGATGCATGAAGTGCCTGAGCTTATTGCAGATCCTAGGCCTCACAATCAGGGTTGGTTTAGGCCTCCATTTATAGGATTGACATATGGAAGCCAACCTGTGTATTATGAGGCTAGTCAGCAGGGGGACATGGGCTCCGAGGGATTCAGTACACAAAGTCATATGCCTCCACCGCCCGACTCCCAGACCCAGCCTATATACTACTCTACTGCAATGGCTATGACATCAGCGGACGTTGGGAGCAGTAGTGATGTAACTCTTGCGGATTGGACTGGTGCCAATATTGACGACATGCTCTCCCAGCTTGATTATTCTCCAGCAGGTTGTGCGGGTTGGCCATCAAATGTACCATATGCCACCCCAGCTGCTTATCATCCCCGACGGTCATCTCTAGAGCAGATCACTCCATGTCCACCTCCCTATGTGGACCCTTCTTAGGCAAGACCTTCTTAGGCAGGTCCCTCTCAAGCAGGCCCTTCTCAGCCACAACGTAGACGAAGGCTACCTGATCGTCAGGCACGTGACTATCAATGGCCACCAGAGTCTTAGGTTTTGCGTCATTTGTGTTTTTTTATTATTTTGGATTGTAATGGACTTTATTTCTTAAGTTACATTAGTTTCGAACAACTTTTATAACAATTATTTTTTATTTTGGTTATTTTAATTTTTATTACAGTTAATAAAATGAAAATAACAATATAAATTGAAATACGAAAATAACCAAAGTAATCATGGTTTGTTAAAAATAGCTAAAATATGTATTGGACAAAAAGGTTTCCAGTAGTTGGATTCTACTAACACCTTTAGCACGTCTTCATCGCTTTTCAACTCTTTTATGTGATATTCGATTGTGTAGTCTAAATATTTTGCATGGGTTGACTGTCGAAAAAACAATTTTCTTACCACCTGTGAGTTGTGAATTCCATAAGTGGGAACCCCAACAGGCGAAACTTGCTAGATGACATCATTCGGTGTTTCAATGTTGCATCCTGAAGGAATTTCAAATCATATTGCCGTGGTATGTTCCACTTGTCATTGTAATATAGCATTGCAACTGACCTAATGGGTAAAACAACATCATCTGCTGCGGTAAAATCCACGTACAACTCTAAAAAATCTTTTCATGGTTGGTTGAAAAATTATTCCATTACCATTTCTATGTCTTCATCATCCAGTATTTGAAACCCCATGTATTGTTCATGTTGTCATAATCTTGTCGTCAGCAAAGTGATACATTGGTTGTCTTTCAGACCAAATTTCCGGCATATCTTCTCATGCAATTCACTCACTGTTGAGTTTTGATTGATACGTTTCGGCCTTTTCTTCCCTTCAAAAATAACACCCCGTTGCCCTTCAACTTTCCTTCCATTGAAAAATAACACAACACGAGCACACTTGTTACTTGAGCTCATTTCTTGCCGTAAATTCAAACAAAAACTTTAAATATCAATAAACAATCCAATAGTACGAGATTTAGAAGATAAGTTGCGAAGAAATAGGTCACAAGAGGCGATTTAAATCATAGTTATCAATAGCGGCCGAAGCGGCCTGGCACCATTACGGTGGGTAGTGTAGCAGTGCGGTTTGGGATTGCGGGTGACGCAACCGCGACAGGGAAGTGCTGTCGTGCTCGCGATTATGGGTGACGCGGCCGCGATTGTTAATGACTATTGTGAAATGTTGAAAATGCCAAAAAATTAACTCGTTTACGTGCGTTTTTCATTTTCTCCCTCTGTTATCTTGAACATTCTTCCTCTTCTCCTTCCCGCGCGACGTCGAAGTTGAACATTCTCCCTTTTCTCCCTCGCGCGCGGCCCTTGTTCCCTTTTCTTCCTCCGGCGACCTCCGACTGCCATTCTTCTTCTCTCCTTTGGCAGCTCCGTCTCCATCGAGGTGTGCGTGTGACCTATTTTTCCTTTTCTTTTTATTTGTTCTTTCTTTCTTCTCCTTTCTTTTTGTACGTTTCTCACTTTCTCTAATTCTATTTCATTTTTCTTTTTTCCTTTTGGTTTCTCTTTTCTTTTTTTTGTGGTGTGTGATTTTGCCATTCTGTTTGTTTCTTTTTTTTCTTTTTTCCTTTTCCTTTTCATTTCTCTTTTTTTTTTGTGGATGTGTATTGATTTTGGCATTCTGCCATTCTGTTTCTTTTCTTTTGGGTGGGTTTTTATTTTGCCAGAATCATGGCCTCTGGTTCCCTACCAGCCACATCTAGTCAACAAGGAAATAAGTCAAATGATAACACAACTAATACCATGCCATCAATGGGATCTTCAACAATGTTTAAGCTTACAGGTGATAGGATTGACATCTTTTGGAAGTGGAACAACTTACAGGACAAGAACAATAGGAAGAGCGTGACATGTGATTTTTGCTTGAAAACATCTACCGAGGAAATTACTAGAGCGAAAAAACATCAACTCGGAATAAGAGGAGATGTGGGTGCTTGTAGGAAAATACTGGAAGATGTTAAATTGGAAATGTAGGCAGCCTATGAGTAGAAAATTGCTGAAAATGAGTTATTGGAGGGGATGCAAGAATTGGAAAACGAAGAACAAGAAGATGAGGTGCAAGAGATTGCAAGGCTTAAAAGTGGAAAAAGACATCTAACATCATTAACGGAGGTCACTTCAGCTGCTGCCAAGAAGGGGAATACAAATGTTAAAGGTCCTCTTGATTTGCTTTTTCACAAAAAACCTGAACAAACTCTCCAATTGGGAAAACAAACGCAGCAAACGAGCATAAATAATGCTTGTCAAAAGGAAGCAAGAGCAAGAACAGTTCAATATATTGCTCGTTTCTTTTATAGGAATGGAATTCCATTAAATATTGCTAGATCAAAAAGTTTCAAAATGATGCTTGACGTGCAGTTGGAAATTATGGTCCTCATTTAAAGGCTCCAACGTTTCATGAATTGAGAGTTCCACTTCTTAAAAAGGAGATGGATTTTACAAAAGAATTGTTGAAGCATCATGAAGAGGAGAGGATGAAATATGGATGCTCAATTATGTCCGATGGTTGGACGGGTAAAAAGAATAGGACCCTAATTAACTTCTTGGTAAATTGTTCATTGGGAACAATATTTGTGAAGAGTGTTGATGCTAGTGAATATATGAAGACCGGGGAGAAAGTGTATGAGCTTTTGAATAAGTTTGTGGAGGAGATTGGAGAAAAGAATGTCATTCAAGTGGTGACGGACAACGGGAGTAACTATGTTTTGGCGAGTAAGAATTACTATTTGTAATTATATTACTATTTGTGGCTTTTAATTGTAACTAATTCAAGTTTATTGATTTTGGTCTTTTTAGGTAAAATTTTACAAACCACTAGACCAAAATTATTTTGGACTCCATGCGCTGCCCATTGTCTTGATTTGATGCTTGAAGATATTGGAAAGATCTCTAAAGTTAAAAAGGCTATACAAAGAGGCATCAGTGTTGTTGGTTACATTTATAACCATACACTGGCTTTGAACATCATGAGAAAGTTCACAAGCAAGTCTGAGTTGGTGAGGCATGGAGTTACAAGATTTGCTACAACCTTCCCCACTTTGCAAAGATTGCATAAGCAAAAAACAAATCTTAGAAGGATGTTCACTTCGGATGAATGGTTGAAGTCCAAGGCGGCTAAAGATCCGAAGGGAAAGAAAGCAACAGATGTTGTGCTTATGCCATCATTTTGGAATGATGTAGTTTACAGTTTGAAGGCTATGGGGCCTATTGTGCGTGTCTTGAGGTTGGTGGATAATGAAAAAAGACCCGCTATTGGTTATATTTATGAGCCATGGATAGGGCCAACAAAGCAATTGAAAAGGCTTTCAATGGCAATCAAGACAAGTATAAGGACATCTATGCAATTATTGATAGAAGACAGGAGTGCCAATTTCATCACCCTTTGCATGCTGCGGGTTATTATCTAAATCCCGAGTTTTTTTATGGCAATCAGAACATTGACAATGATGCTGAAGTGCTAGATGGCCTATACAAATGCATTGATAGGCTTAGTGAAAATGAAGATTTTGTAGATGAGATTCATAGTGAGCTGCCAATATATAAGAGGGCTGGAGGACTATTTGGAATAAGTGCAGCAATAAGGAAAAGGAATAAAATGACTCCTGATAAGTGGACAATTCTACTTTTTTATCAATTTAAAATTTAAATTATGATTTGATAATTTGTGTAAATAATGTATATGAATTGCATTACAGCTGAATGGTGGAAGATGTATGGAGCACATACATCACATTTGCAAAATCTTGCTATTAAAATTCTAAGTTTGACTTGTAGCTCGTCGGGATGCGAGCGTAATTAGAGTACATTTGAGCAAGTAAGTTAATGTTCATTTAGATTTGAATCATTGAAAGTTGAAACTGACATTTAAGCTTTTTAAATTATATTATAGATTCATTCAAAGAAGAGGAGTAAACTTGAGCACCAAAAGCTTCAAGACTTGGTTTATATTAAATATAACCAAGCTCTTCAAGATCGTTATGAGAATCGTGATGTCATTGATCCTATTGTTTTAGATGACATTGATGATAGCAATGAATGGCTAG
>PYAF01001841.1:1732811-1748224 GCA_007407185.1 Glycine tomentella
ATATCTTGAAAATAATATGATAATTAAATCAATTTCAAATAAAAAAGTTAATTTATATTGTAATTATTTTTATTTTAAAAGAAGTTTTTAAAAAATGGTAATTTTACATAAAAACTATCATCACAAAAATAAGTTTTCATTGTTTTAAATTTTATGAAAAAAGTAACAAAAAGAAAAACAAGTTTTGTTGTATTAATTTTTCCATAAAAATAACATAAAGAAAAATTTCGTTATGCCAATGTGGATAAGAATAAGAATACACAATAACAATAAATTTTCATTGTGTTAATTTCACAATGAAAACTTACTTATATCTTGTTATTTTTTATAAAAAAAATAATTAACACAACTAAGTTTTCGTTGTGTTAATGGGATATCAATAAAGACACATAATAAAAATTCGTTTTCATTGTGTATTTTTAAATTCATGTCCATTACAAAAAAAAAAAAATTATTTTTCAATATGATTATAATTGACCTAGACTTGGAAAAATGATAATGTCATAAAAGTTGGGGATGGAAATGTGGGGGGTCTAGATAAGATACTGTATATTGTATTCATAGTTGCACTTAAAAATATTTTTCTACCCAACAAATACTCATATATGAGTAGTAACTTTAGTATTCGTGTTTTTTCGTCGGACACTTAAATGTTTGTACTTGTATCCGTTATCACACTTTAATTAGTAATTATTAAAAAGAGTGAGGTGGTGGGTTATTTTGTCATTTGTGGGTGTGAACAAAAACTGAGGGTGTTATGTGTGTGGGAACAAAATAACAAAGGAGCAAAATGAGAGAAAGAAAGATATTGTACGTGAGTCTGAATTGTTTTAACTTTTAAGGTAAGTAGTTAACAAGTGATATTGTACGTTATATATATTTTTAAGATATTTAACAAATGAGATTAAACAAAATCTACATATTTAAAACTGGTATTTTTATATTTAAGATTTTGTAATTAAAAATTAAACATTTGAGTCTCCTCTTTACTTAATTATAAGGAAATTAGTATTATCACCGCTAGCAACACCATTATTGTTGTTTCGATATATTCTAAATTACTCTTAAATTTAATAAATATATAAGGAGAAGTTTATAGTTAAGGGATTGTGATAGTCTTGAGATTTCTGCATTACATTTGATTATTTATATAAGAAACAAATAGTTAATTCGTGAAGATTAATAAAAATAGTTAAATTACTTAATTATAATTAATAATGTAATAAATTTTAATTTATTCAAAAAACATGCTTTAAATTAATTAGTTTGTGTAGTGATTATATTTAATGATACCCTACTTCCACTAATAAATGTATCTTATTGTTAGTGGACCAATAAATAGATGAGAAAAGAATGAAACTCAAGATTTGTTAAATATGACTCATATTTTATAAACGGAACACATAATATCATAAACACCTGTCCTTTAGAATTGAATTGACCACCCGTTGTTGGATTACAACGTGGGTTGAAGATGTGGGTGAAACCCCCTGGGTCTCCCAACAATATAAATACAAAGATTTCGCAACACCCATCCCATCTACAATTCTCCCTCCCAAAATCACATTCCTATTGTTCTTCAAGAAAGCATATGATAGAAAAGAAAATTGACATGAAAATATCTTTTAATCTTTAATTTGAGGGATAAGGAGGGGGGTTACAGTATTCTCTCTTATATATAAAACAAATCAAGCATGCTAACCAGTATGGTTTTGTATTTCATACGGACTTCACCTTCCTTAGGTTCATCAATTTCTATATCCACCCATTTTAGAACTTTTAATGTCATGTCATCAAAAGAAGAAAAATACGTGAGTGAGAGTGAAAGGGTTCTTACCTCAGGATGACCATGTTCCTCAAACCTAATAGCTTTCACCATTTTGTTTTTGTTTTTTTCGTTGGTGGACTCATCATGCTTTCTCCATCAAGATCCAAAAGATGAAGAAAATGAGAGATACCTTCACGCTCGATCCAAAAGACTCTCACACTCCAAAATTTGAAAATAAACAAAATGTGGGAAGAATACACATTTATTACGGTCTAACGAACTAACTAATCAACCTTTCTGTCTCCCGATCTCGCCTTTCCTCTTTCTATAAGAAACAAATTTTAATATAATTATAAAAGAGATTAGAGGGAATATTTTTTTAAATTATTATTATTATTAATAAAAAATTCTAATGGCTAAGTAATTAATTTATGTGGGTGACGAAAATATATGACACTCCATAAAAAAATGACACTTTATAAGTGTAACTCTCGTCACTACCTTTCATGTACATGTATCTTATAATAAAAATAAATTAGACAATCATTTGCTAATTTTTTATTATTTAATTATTTCATTACAAATTTATATTTATAAGTTTCTATGACTTTCATATATTATTCATTTACAAATATTTTCTAATACTATATATTTAACTTCATATTATGTATTCTCATTAAATATTTTTCTAAGCAATATAATGATATCCATATAATTTTTATCTCATACAAAATTACTGTTAGAAAAAAGAGAAGAGGACTATAAAGAATAAAGGAAATTCTCTTCATTTGACACACTTGATTATACAACTCTTCAATTAAAACATTAAATGGACATATATAATGTCATAACCCATCAAAAACATAATGGTTTCATAAAAATAATGTACCTTAATACTTATTAACTCACACCCATTTATCTTTTAACAGTAACTAATGACTTTTAATTTTCTAATTATTATTATTACTAACAAATACAGGAGAGATGTTCTATTTAATTTGTTATGATCTAAAACTCCCAAAACGTTTTGTTCCTAAAAATAAAGGTAAGCCTTATTACATGTTCTTCATTTTTACTGTTATGTTCTAGTGCTGCCCTTTGCAATTATATACTGTATACTAAGTAACAAAAGTGAAACTTCTTTTGCACTTGTGGTCTAAATTATTATTCTTGGGATGGTTCGAGTGAAAAATTATTATCTGCTCTTATATTGCAGATACATGACTCTTGAATATGATGGATGGATACATTTGGATCTCCTACGAAGCTTTAAGAGTAGGAGATTGCTCCTGACTCAGAAAGCACCATGACTATTGACTGTGCCATGCATTCATATGTTCAAGTTTCTTGGTTGATGTTTTCTTTTAATTTGTGTTTGTTGCTGAAACACTATAATGGTTAATTCCATACTAGCTATTATCTTAAAGACTCTTGGATTGTACTTCTCCAGTGATGTCATCTTCGACTTTGATACTTGTTTTCTACTCTTTTATTTTTTTTCAAGAATTGGTGAGAAAGGACCATTGAAACATTAAATATGTTCAAAAAAAGAATTATTCCATTGCAAAATCTGACGTGTAGATTTCATCATGTCAAAATTGCGGCTGTGTTTTTTTTTCCCTACTTGCAACCACTTAAGGAAAGAAAGAATGATATTGTGGTCTAATTCATGTGTTTATGATGAATTAATTGACCAATGGATAAGATTCATGGTTAAAATTAAAAATAAGGATTCAACGCCCCACTTTACTTGCCACCACACTGGAAGAAAAAAGAGTCAGTTCTACAAGTTTAATTAATATCATTAATCCAAGACAATTTGATTCTGGGATTTCAAAAATAATTAAGAGATAAAGAAGATAGTATTCATTCTAGTAGAGAGATTTTCCCTCCAATGGATAGTTGTCTAAATTTTTCTTAGAGAAAATTTGTCATGCAATTCGTCGAAGAGTGTGTATCCTCTCTAGTACTAGATAGGTCCCAATGTCTAGATTTAGTGAATGAATTTCAGGTTTAGTCCAATTATAGCTTATTGTTACTTTGAAACATATGCAATATCAGTCCTTGTTGTGATAAATTAATTAGTCACAACACTTATTCTTTTTGTATATCATTTACTTAAATCTGGGTCACGTTATCATGGTATATCCAGCCGATAAAGTAATTAATAAGAATACATATTTTAATTCAAAATTATTTTTGGCCAATCACCTCCACATGAAATCAGAATCTAAATGTAAACTTATCACCAGTTAGAAACATTAATGATATTAGGGGGGTTTAGGTCAATTAATTAAAAAAAATGTGTTATAAATTCTTTGATATCATATTAATTCCTATGGGGAAAAAAAAAATCCTTAATGATGTTAATATGCAACCATATAACAGAGTACTGATAACCATGTGCTCCTTCTCTCCCTTGCACTCTTCATATATATATATATATATACACGTACGCATTACTGTATCAACAGTTATGTGAATGTTTGCATCAAAATTTCTCTTCAGACATATAAGTTAATAGCTTTGCACTATCATAAAAAAAAAAAAAAAAAAAAAAAAAAAGCTTTGCACTTGGTGCAAACTGCAAACCATGCGCACCACTTTTAAGTCATATTTTCCCATCCTGTATGTTTCCAAAACCTTTTAACAATTGTTTCAATTCCTTTAAATAAGTGTAGAGGGATACTTCAATTCCTTTACAAAAAATTACTTTTAATTTTCCAAGGTAAAATTACATAAATGTTTCAAGCACACTCAATCAAAATCATAAATGCATTATGTTATAGCATATATCCTGTTACATTCATGATGAATCATTCATGATTTTCCATGCTGATTGAGACGTAGAGAATAAGATAAAAATCGGTTAATAAGGAAAGAAAAATTAGATTATAAGAGAATTATAGAAAACCAACACCAATATATCTCGAGTGAATGTTAAACTTGAACTAAAACAACTATAATATTAATTTCTGTGACTAGGACTACCATCCCAACAACCGCCATCACTATCTGTTTGAATATATGGCAACTAGCCAACTACTATCCTAATGAATATATATTCATCGTTAAGGGTCTTCGTACCTCTTCATACTCAACCCCACATCATCATTGAATCTCTACTTCACAAGCACAAGAGAATAAAAAGGTAAAAAGAAATAAAAAAATACAAATATATTTTTCATATTTTTAAGATATTCATTTTTCAGTTTATAACCTAAAAAATATTTTTTTTTTATTTTATTACTTGACATTTTCAAATTTTTATTTTTGATATCTAAGTTTTGATTCATTAAGTGATGACGTTCTAAGCTAATAAAGTATCACATCATCAATTAAGTGATGATGTTACAAAGCTAACAAAATATCATTTCATTATTTAACAGATTTAGTCAAATAACAAATAGGAAAAATAAAAGTTTAGAAATGTCATATAGTAAAATTAAATGTAAAAAAATGTTTTTTGGCTGTAAACTGAAAAATAAGTATATTATATAAGTATGAAAATATATTTAAGAAAAAAAATTCCAATCATGAACATAAACTATGAATGAGGAAAATTATAATTATCAAACTAGAAGCCAACCTCAAAGGTTTGACAAACCCAGAACCATGATTTGCGGACATATCAGACTCTAGTGACCACTCGGATCTGAAATTAGGGTTTGAACCGTATAGAGATTGCACCCCTTTTATGTCATCAATGTTCAAATCAGCCCTCTTATCTCTAGGCCTCAAACTTGGATACATCACAGCCTCTTTCACCGAACTATGAGACAACCCTAACAAGTGTCCAATCTCATGTGTGGCCACCGACTCCAAGTCCACCGCCACCTCCGAGGTGGTCGATCGGAAGTCATTCACGGCCCACGTCTCGGCCGCGTCGAGGTGGAGGCGGCCGATCTCTGGCGAGAAGGAGTGGGCCAGCACTCCAAGCACTCCATCAAAGGGCTCACCATCGCCATGCTCCGCATTGTAAAACCCTATTTTTATGTCCGTGAGTTCAAAGTCACTCACCTCAACAAAGCTAACCGGAATAACCGAAGCCCACCTCGTGAATGCACGTTGGAATGCCTCTCTTATCTCCTTCTTGCTCAAACTATGGATCATGTTCTCACGTGAGAAGGCATAGGTTAGTGTCATTGGCATGGAACGTGACCAACGTGGTTTTCCCGGGAAAAACACAAAATTCTTTGTTGAATGCACGTTGTGAACGTGATTGTGATGATGATTGTGATCGTGGGGTGGGGTGTAATTTGTGTCTGGATCACCGCATCTTGGTGTGATCATTTGAGCAACCGTGTTGGAATCGAGCTTCCCGGTTACTTGGAGTCCAAGGTTTCGTTGGTATCTTACGAGAGCTAATTCCAACGTGGCATCAAATTCATCACTGAAACTAGTGTTGTTGTTTTGTAATAAGTACCCGAAACGATGGAGGTAACGTTTGAATTGCGATATGCCCGTGATTTTGGTGCCTCTTCCAGCATTGTTGAGGCTCTGAATAATGTTGCGGTTTGTGATGGCTATTTTGGTGGCTGATTGTGTTAGTGTTGTTGTTGAAGCATTAATGTGTGAAAGTGATAAGAGGAGGAGAATGAAGAAGAACGAGAAAGAATATCTGAGTGAAAGGAACATGGTGGTTGCTTAGAGGTTGTGGATTTTGGAGGGATATATAGATGGAAGCTTTAATGCAAAGCATAATATATATAGTGTCAACTTAATCGAACAAGGATTAATTAACTAATCATTATAACCATTTTGTAACATTGTTTTGCATATGAGGATTCGTATATCGTTATGGGTGCAAGGATAAGACTAATATTTCAGAGAAAAATGTTTCATGAAAACTTATTATGTTATAAAACAATATAGACATTCATTATGTTATAAAACACTTAGAAAAAAAGAAAAAAAAATATAAATATTCTAAGATTTATGTTGTGATAGAAAAAAAAAAGATATAAAACAAATAAGAGATATTAATGGAGTGTTAAAATAAGTAAATATTTATATATCATTGTTCTTTCGAATTATGGTAAATAATGGCCAAAATCTAGTATTCATCGTCATGACATTTTTTTTAGTTGATAAATTTTGCATGATTTTATCACCATATGGAAGGTATTGACAGTTAACTATATTAAAAGAAATGCATTTAATTCGCATACATACTTTAAAAGTAAAAGTAACAAGAATGTCACTATCATTTTATTTCTACAAGCCTTTTTTCACAGGTGTGATATTGTTTTTTAAAGTACTACAAATTGTTCCTCCTCGACTCCTCGTAAGTTTTCATGTTTTCATTCATAGAATTTTTCTTTGTTAATGACAACCATAAATCTAGTCTTTAGAGATGTCTCAATTATTTTAATTAATGGCTTAAACACATCCAAATTACTGTATCACTTATTTATTTAAGACATATATACCAGACATTCAATTAATATATTTTCATAGGCATTTATAGGTACGTGCTTTATTATAAGTTTTGGAAAGGTGATTGATTTGTTTTTATTGAATATTGTATAGCCGTTAATGAATAAATGCATATTATTTTCAAATGTAATATAGCCTTCTCCTTAGTGCCACAGTCTGCACTAGGCCACTAGCACTTTTATTATTTCACTTGTGAAATGATCTTTTTTTTCCTTATTATACAGTTCGATCACTTACTATTATAATTTTCTTATAACTTTTCCTATATTTTCTGTGTCACCTTCCGGAAATGCTTTATGTGTTATGAAGTAACTTAAAAAACAAAGCAAATTCATTTGAATTGGTGCAAGTAGGAGGAACGACTGAGAACTAAGTTGTCCAATCTTGCAGGTAACTTATTTCAAGATAAAGTGGCGATTCAGGTCTAACTCTAACAGATACACTTGTCTAGAGTTTTTTTCTCTTGAAGGAGGGGAAAGACTCAATGCTGTATACAAGTTAGTTACACTTCATCATTATTGGTTGTTGGACTTGTCTTTCTCTCACATCTTTCAAACGTATTGTTTACTCAAAGTCCCAAACTACTAAAAAGTATTAAATATAAATAAAAAATAAGGGCAATTCTACAAAGTGTCTTTTTATATGGCTTTGATGAACGTGAAGAACAACCAACATTTAAATTAGGATTTGGGAAATTAATTCATATGCAAGCTCCCCTGAATATATCGAATTAATTAGAAAATTGATGTTTTATTCTCTCACCTTCTCAGTGGAAAAAAAAACCTGTGAAATTGACAAGTTGACTAACGAATTGACATGTCACTTGTACAGGGTAACTAACACAACTGTTTGACTGATCGATATCCGTGAGGATAGTATCGTCTAGGGCTAGCAAAAATATCCATATCTACATATATGCATAGACAAAATTTATAACGGATAATAATATATATATATATATATATATATATATATATGTGAATGATACTCGTAAAATATCTATTATAATTAAATTATTTAAATGTTCTTATTTAAATCATCTTAATTATTTTGTAAAAAAATATTATTAGGGAGTTTAAATTTGTATCTTATTAACTTTTGTTTAGACTTATAATATTAATTGAATTATTTTAATTTATTAACTTTTGTTTTAACCTATGAGACTGAAGTAGTTTACATTTAAATTTAGTTTCTAAAGTGAATAATCTTGATTAATATAATTATGTAAAATATTTGAATAATCTTAATTTTGACATTTAAACTTTTTTTTTGAAAAAAATGTCAAAAAATAAAAATAATAGTTGAGTTATATTTTAAAATATTTGAAACTTTTCTTTTAGTAAGTAATCATGGGTATCCATGGATACTTGCAGTTATTAAAACTTAAACTCACCTTAACGGGTGTTTGTGTAGGCACAGGTGGGTAACAAATACAAATGTATTATAGATTATTCAATCAGGAACTATTGAGGATAGTGTGACACGATGGTGGGTTTGTTGCCAGCGTGTACGTTTGTGGGTCAAAGTAATGTGCAAGGTGGTGGTGGGTGGCGGCACAATGGTGGGTTTGGTGCGGTGTGGAGGTGGCGTTGAGTGGTTTGTGATGGTGGTGTTTGGGTGTGACAGTGGTATTGGATGGAGGTTATTAGGTGAGGTGGTCAAGGAGGTTTGGGTTTGGGGAGAGGTACTTAGGGATTGCTTGGGAGAAGAAGAGTAAAAAGAGAATATTAGGAATTTTGGGAGTGCTCCAAGCAAAAAAAGGGATGCAAAAAGTAATTGGCCGAATTCGAATTCATTGCCCATTTATCACTACTGTCCATTGTTGGGCCTTTCTTATAATTAGTATTTGTCAATTGGTTTATGCAATGAAAGCATATCTTAACAATTTAAAGTATCAACTTATCAAATTTTGATTAAAAAAAAAACATCTCAATTTCTCATGAGCAGTGTATGTAATGCTTTAATAATTGATACTATTTCTTTTGATTCATTTTCTTAGACAACACATTCAACTGCTAAAATTAAAGCACGTGTGTAAGATCTATCCCTTCATATGTACATCAGGGGCATGGTTACTTGCTATTGTTTCTCTTATCTGAGGAAGTTCTAGCATGACTACAAAACACTACATTAAATTACTAAACACTTTACAAGCGACAGACAATATATAGGGTATGTTTAAATTTACGTTAGGGATGTCTCAACTTGATTTTAGCATGAGTCAAATATGATTTTTGCATTCATCTTGATAATTGTCATTTTGTTGAAAACATGATTTAAGTATTAAATCTCATTAAAACTAACTTGAATGAAGTTATTTGTTTTATGTATATCCTTAGTATACGTCATATTAGTAGTTACTTCGGTAATTATACATTGAGAATTAATTTTGATTGAGTTTCTAAACTGTAACACCCCCGTATGTATCCGGTGTATTAAACATTATTTAATCAGATTAGCATAGTAACTAATTTTAATTAAAATCTGAGGAAGCGTATACAAAACCATATTTCTTGATTCATTATGTATGGTATGCATCAACACTCACCATAAACATCAGCCAACCTCATTGATCCAAAACAACATAAATAACAGCAGATGCATCAATAATATCTCTATAGATATTTCAGGAGAAAACCACAGGTATATACATATATATACATCATCTCTACCACCACTGTGGCGATACAAAATAATAGACATCCATTGCATGATCTCATAGATCACATCCTCCGAGAGGGCATACAAAACCAACAGTGTTTATACATCAAAAACATAAACTTAAACATCACATGTGTACACACACATCTTCCCTGAACCAGGGGCACAAAATACATCAACATAACAAAAGAGCCACCATGCTCTCAAAATGTTGCCAAGTAGCTGCACAGGAACTGTCTCTACTGGGACCTCCCACCTTGAGACCTATCATCTCTGCCAGATGAATCACCTACAAAAACATAATCCCCACACGGGGTGAGATACACATCTCAGGAAGCTCAGGGCTCTTGGAGGCTTCTCCTCCCCCTGGCTCACTTCCATGACACACATCATCAAAGGCATTACAATCACTAGCCTCCCGGCCCTCACAACAATACATAGCCATCATCTAGCTCTAATATATATCCGCGATACTACGCCCGCCACAAGATGCATCATCATCAGCATCTGGGACTCACAATCCCTAGTGTGAGACCGGAAGTCATACTCGTGTCATCCCATCGGAAGCTATCCCTTTACACATGGATGCATGTATATGGCACCTCCGAGAATAGACTTCAACCGCGATGGGACCACCTATCTGTTGATCTTAAGGGATCATCATCACCCTTTACGTGAGCAAACCAAACTAGGAGGTGCGCTCTACTCCTAGGGAGGTCCATATCTATCTAACTGGCCAGAAGATCTATTCAACAGATAACCATACACACAAAGTATAGAATCATGCATATATATTATCATGAGAAAACTGTAACAATCAATCCAATGCACATGCATCATGTATGCAACCATCACTCCCTCGGAGTATGGTGGAACACAGGCAGTGGGAAACACTTCCGAAGAGCAAAGAGCTTACCTGGCAATGCAATGCTCTGTTGTCCAATCCCAAAACTGTGGGCTACGCCACTGACACCCTCGGTGTCACGCCCTATACAAAGGCACACAAGCAAGAATCAACAATTATCCTATCCGTACAAAGCATCTATTTATACCAAAACATACGGAACAGCATGATTTTCTGCATAAAATTATGCAGATTTTACACCCACTTAGAAAAATCACAAATTCCTGTAGGAAGCTTCTAAAATCACGGGAATTTAGAGGCGTCTAGATTTATCTCTCATCTTTTAAACAAAACTAGTTTCATAAAATTCTATGAACCACAACATCTGTAGCAAACAAAATATCAGAACTGTCACTCTTTAAAACAGTGCTGACTGCAACATACCAGCTCAAACAACTATTTTTCAACGACAGCCCACACCAGGATACTCATCCAAATGACCTGATATTTTACAAGCATAAATTTCACATACCCATCTTTTCTATTTCCACTGAAAGCACTCGATTTAGATCATCCTAGATTGATTTATGATTTCTGCAAGATTGACCTCTGGAACATAAAAATCTGCTAAAAGTAGAGTATAACATCCTGTTATAACTCTGCACAGCAATTTCTAGGAGTCTCCAAAAATAGCACGAAAATTCCAGAATAGATCTAACTCTCTTAGCTTTCAAATGACACCATTTTTAGACCATTTGGACACCGATAGCTCCTGCTATGGACAAAACACCAGAGCTGACCATATTGGTGTTCTTGGCTGTCATGAACATGCATGCATGATTTATGCATGAACACCATTTCAACTTAAAATCAACTTCTACACACTCCAAATCATACTTCCAAACTGTCTCACCCTCCTAAAACTCAACATTTATCAATATCACTCCAAACCCTAACCCTAACCTCAAGAATCAAGGAGAAATAGGAGGAGATTACAAATCTTAGAGTTCAATAGACCAAAAAGAAGGGTGGACCAGCTCTTTATTACTTCCAATCGCTGTCCAGCGGCTCCGGACGAAGGTGGGCAGATTCAAGACCCACTCTTTTCCTCAAATCACTCACCACCAAAGCTCAACAACCACAAAGAACAAAGAAAAGAGCTTTCTTCCTTGGTTGCTTCAAGATTTCAGCCACTAATCAAGTGGAAGTGGAGAGAAAAGAGTTTGGGTGTGGAGGAGAGTCATGGAGAAGAAGGAAGAAGAAGTGGAGAATGAAAAAAAATGTGGAAATAAGCTTTTAAACATGGGCTAGGGGTGCATCCAGCAATTACTTACTCATACCCTTATTTCAGTCAAAGACCAAAATGTCATTCCTTTCGTTAATCCGTTTAATTAAGTAAATATCATCCAAATTACCTTAATTAAAATTTAGTGATATTACATAAACAACATTGTGTGTCTAAATTAATTTTCTAATACAGTATTATTATCCAAATCAAATTATATTACTAAAAACTCACACTCATCAATTTTATGAACACATCCACACAGACATATGGCATTTTTTTCTTCTTAAGTTAAATGCTAACAGAAATGCTTCTAGCGCATAAACTTCATCTGAAAGACTAGAGATAATGACCACTGGACGTGACAAAGGAAAAATATAGATCAAAACAAGTAATATTAAATGGTTCCGATTAGATTTCTAAAAGTTTGTCTTCTTTTGATTGTCTAAAATAAACATAATTCATATGGATTGAATGACTACATTGATTAACAATTTGAAATCATTCAAAAGGACATTGTTAGTGTAGGTTGACAAAAGATTTCACAGGTCTACATTGTACATACAAGAAATGTGCTTCGATATATAATTGATGTTCTACACAATCTAGAGCGTGATATTGTACATAGAAATTTTTTGGTACAACTCAATGTGACGATGAAAATATATGTGGTGAGATCATACCCCGCCCACAACTTAGGAAAGCAAACATCCAACTCTTCACTTAGTTATAGATGTTTAGGTTTGTACCACGAGTTTTATTTTTTTAAAAGTGAGCAATTCACTTTTTATGTATAATTATGTAGTATCGATGCTTAATTCTTTTTTCTTTATGGACAATTTAAATTATTTACTTTACTCATTCATTCTAGAATAGTCAAATCCTATGGTAAATTAGGTCTTTTAAAATTTTAAAAAGAAATTAATGCAATTAGTTTAACATATATTAATTTATAATCTCATAAAAACCTTTCGTTATCTAATAATCAATTTACTGATTTTGGTACAGGAAGTATTCACTGAATTTTAATAAGGTCTGCTCTTTTAATTATTTTATTTTTATTTATAAAATTTGATATTTTATTTAAAGGGTTTGAATTTAGTTTCATTTAGATCAATGTAAAGATAAAAACTTTAACATTTATAGTGAGTTTCTTTTCAAAATAAGTAAACAACAATGTATATACCTTTTATTTAGTTTACTTATTAATTAACATATTAGAATTTAGAAATAAATTACTTTATTTATTAACTTTAAAAGTTATAAATGAAATTCCTCACTACTTAAAAAGTTACAAGTATTAATTAACTGCTGCATCAAATTTTTGGGTCGCAAATTGTAGGTTTTTTTTCAAAAAAGTGGATAGCACTATTGTATACAACCCATTACATTACCATTGGTATCATTTTAGGTACTCTTTGTACCCTCAATATTAATATATAATATTTTTTATGATTAAAAAAACCATTGTTAATTATCTATAAAAAAATCATTTCCAACCACGAAGGTAAAAAAATATTGATCTGTTAAAAAAAAAACCGTAACAAAACATAATTCTTAATTAACAGCATAAACATTTAAATCATTTGTGAAGGGGGGAAGATAACAAAAGTGGGTCTGGGAGTTCTTTATTTATTTTAGAAGTGTGAAACATTGACTATACCCTAGCAATCAAATACTAAAAAAAGTGGATTGATATCTATGAAGTATAATATCTTTAATTTCTCCAAATGTTGAGGCAGAATGGTTAATTTCTCGTATAATTGGAGGGACAACAATAAAAGTTGGGACAAAAATTGATCAGGTCTGGAAGAGAGAGCCATGTGTAGATGTGTCAGATGCACCACTAAGAATATGAGCAATTTTCTTCGGAGCCTGAACTCCTTCATAAATTTAGCTAGACAAGGAGAAATCTCTCCCCTCCGAAAGGACACACATATCAACTCAGTTTAATTGTTGTAACGTCTTATGCTTTGTCTCATATTCTTGCCACTTTCTAGAGTAGTTGTGGTGCATTGATTTTCTCTTCTTTCTTTTGGTTAGAAACAAATGAAATAGATTGGGGAGTTGTGGCTAATGTTAACTACACTTTTCTTTAAAAGAAATCTTCTTCGATTTGTTTTGCTTTCAAACTATTTTTTTTTTTTACAACTTTTTATAAAGAAACAGACACCAATTATTTAGGTCATTTTTTCATTTAGAAAAAGTAGCTTCTAATTATTAGTTAGACAATATCTCTTGTCTTGGACGTGTTTGGGATAGTTGAAATAAGAAAGAAATGGGATGAAGGGAACGAAAATTATTTACTTATGTTGCATCATTGTTGGCTGGGATGGACTCTGTGACAGTTATGCTTACTCTAGTTTTGTAGTGATTTTAATTTTTTTTTATGTAACCATGTTAGGCTACTTTAGATCGGGAGTATAATTAAAGTTTAAAAAATTATAACTATAGAGACTAAAATCTTGTTATCTTCCTCTCATTTTTCTTTTGATGATCGAGATTTACTCTCACTCACGTAGTGAGTATCATTTAGCGTGTTTGATTAAATTTTGACTTAATTTTAAGTGAATTTTTTTATTTGCAAATTAAGGTTGAAAAATAATCCAAACTGAGAATGTCCAAATGAATTTTTAAGAGAAACTAAACACACGATCAAACTGAGTTTATTAGACAAATAATGTTAGCTGAAAATAGTCAAATGATAATCCAAACATAGCCTTGACTGTTAGTATTATAAATTGATAAATTATAGTGTGAATGTGGGTAATGTTTATCAACAAGGAAATAGATTCAACCAAACTTTAGAGGTTAATCTTAAACATTCTAAGATGAACATATATATCTACTTATTTTTGGCTTTTAACTGTATGTGCTACCACTGCTACATAAAAGGTATTCAAGGTCGGTTATTTGGACCATACAAAGTCGGTTTCCGAACCGATCTTGTCTCCGACGACGTTAAAAAGGTTAGCGAACAACGTCAATTTTATAAGGATCGACTTTGAAATTTTTTTTTTTTTAAAAAAAAGTCTTTTCTAAGTTGGTTATTTAAAAAAACCGACTTAGAAACTTATATATACAAAGTCGGTTTTTTTAAATAACCGACTTTGAAAGACTATATATTGACCATTTTAAGACTGTTGTTTTAAATAACCGACTTTGAATGTCATATTTTTTAAAAAAAAATATCGTACTGGATCGAACTTGAATCGCGAACTCGAGAGGTTATAGTGGTTTCGATTTTGTTTCTTCTGCTGCTGCGGGTTCAAACATTTGGGGCTTTTTATAAAAGTGAAGGAGAACCACCATAGCAAACTAAAATGGTTTAATGGCAGAAGAGGAAGAGAGATGGGATTCACTGAGGCAGGGAGAGAAAATAAAAAAGAAATGAGAGAAAAAAAGGGAGAAGGAAT
>PYAF01001841.1:1748324-1776916 GCA_007407185.1 Glycine tomentella
AAAATTAAAAAAAAAAAACAAAAATGAAAGAAAAATCGAGAATGCGCTTTCAAAGTCGGTTGTTTTAAACAACCGACTTTGAATGTAATATTTCAAAAAAAAAAAAACAAAAATAGGGAGAAAAAAATCGAGAATGCGCTTTCAAAGTCGGTTGTTTTAAATAACCGACTTTGAATCTAATATTTCAAAAAAGAATAAAAATGAAAGAAAATTGAGTATGGGCTTTCAAAGTCGGTTGTTTTAAATAACCGACTTTGAATGTAATATTTCAAAAAAAAAAACAAAAATGAAGTTAATTTTTTTTATAAAAAAATATGTAAATCTTTCAAAGTCGGTTATTATAGAAACCGACTTTGTAGAGGCTTATACAACGACGGTTAAAAAAAAAAACCGACTTTAAAATGCGAAATCAATTCAATTATTTACAAAATTGTCACTAACCTACCTACCAAGTTGGTCTTCTTACAACTGACTTAAAAGAGACAACGTTAAAAGTGACTCCTGTAGTAATGCACTAGCCACATGAGCTACACTACAAGGACTTGTACTCAACCTATATTTAATTCATGGTTTATGATTCCCGTGCAGTATAGATCAAAGTACACACTATTCTTATACTTGTCAAGGAAAGGGGTAACAACATGTGACGAACGAGAGTTGTGAACATGTGCCTCAGATCGATGATGGAATTGAATAGGTTCACATATTTGGGTTAGGAATTTAGTTGAAGACAAAGAAGGTAACATAGTGGCAGAGGCTACGGGAAAAGCCTTGCAATGATCTTAGGTTTGACATAGAGATCTTCATGGAGACACAAGATACAGGTGAAAAGATCCTGTGAATTACCATGTTAAAAACCCTTGCAAGCTCAGACCTTGTTCATGAGGGACCCAATCTTCATTGTAGCTTCATTTGGATACATTTAATTTGTTTTTGAAAAATTCTCTCAAAATTAAAAATTATTTCAACATAAGTTAATCCGTACAAAAGTAATTGGGATTGGGATTTAGAAACAATAATAAACATGAGATAAAAATGTAAACTAAGACCGAGACTCAAGTAGGATCCACCCAAGAATAAAATAATTAAAATTTAAGTTTTAGGTCCACTAATAAAAAAATATTTTTTATTAATTTTATAAAGTAAAAAAAGGTCTCACATATTAACAAGTTCATATATTTTGAAAGAAAAAACCTCATATATAACTTTCCTATTTAAAGTAAAAAAAATATTTTAAAATTATATTTAGGCTTCATTCATCATTGAACCAACTTTAGAGTCTGAGATCCACTCCTAAAATTAATGTAGACTACAAGGCTATACTTTTTTCAAAATGACTTGATATAAAATATAGTAAAATGAATTATGCACTAATAATATAAAATAATTTTATACTATTATTTAATTAAAAATTATCATATAATAAGTTTGTTAACTTTCATACTAATAACTTTAAAAAATACTCCAACGGTGTAATCTATGATTAGATAATAGTGCATTATTTTATCATATACATAACCATTTAACTCTAGAAAGATTGTTAGTCTTAATTTTTATAAAAAAAATTAAAAACATTTAAGTTCTGTTAAATAAATTATATAATATTATACTTTTAAATAATTTAATACATATCCTTTTTTTGTATGTATTAAAGATATCTACCAACTTATGATTGCTAAAGATTAGTTATTTTTTATGTAAAAATCATCAAAGCAAATTTTTTTTTTAACAAAATATTCTTCATATACACAATTAAGAAACACTAATTAGAATGGAAACCAATTAATTACGATTTAAAATATATTTTCTCAAACATTGTATATTTATTGCGTTTTTTTATAGTTTTGAATATCCATGAAACGTGCAAGATAATTAATAATAAATAGCTATGGCTTGAACCAACCATCTTTGATCACTTTTTTCTTCTAATGTGTTTCAATTAGGCATCTTTGATTCTCGTTCTCAATACTTTAGAATTGGACTATAAATTAGCCTTGGAATTTTTAAATTGACATTAAATTAGTACTTTAATATATTTTTAGATATTAATCTAATTCTTAAATATAACTAAAATATGTCAAATGTTTAAAAAACGTTGTTAACGTCTCATCTATATATTTTGAAGACTAATTAGAGTATTTTTTTTCCTTTTTAATTAACTTTTTTAGGAACTTTTAAATTAACTTTTGCACGAATAAACAAAAAAATGCTTATTAATTATATATTATACTAGATATGTACGTAACATTCTTGTTGGCTCTTGTGGTTGAAAGTTTGTTTGTTTTAAACGCTGGAGAGACTCAAATAGCAGTTAGATTCAATATTGATACTAGAAAGACAAAAAATGAAATGTAAAATGCATTGAAATGTGTGATAACTGTAAAACAAGTACACACTAATGCTGATTTTGATTGGGCGATCTTTTGTTTCACGTTGAATTCTCTATAATTGCATAGAAATATTAATTAACCTAAATTTAGGTACAAGTTTATATGTTTGGTGGTTACATTAAAAATTAAATTTGAGTTTAAACTTAATTTTTTCTTCTCTTAATACATGTTTGAATTAAAGTTTATAAACTTAAAAATTTAAGTATGTAAACTGAATTATGTCGAAATAATCCGAGTCTTGCTTTTACAAAATTAGGTTTTCAATACAAACATACTTTTAGAGATAATCAAACACAGGGGCGGTTCTGGGCCCATGCAAGGTGCCCAACCGCACAGGGCCCAAAAAAATAAGGGGCCTCAAATATTAAGTACTGCAACATATGTTTAATATTAAAAATTAGAGAAGATGGTAATGTCTATTTTTAATAACCAAGAGGTCCAAGGTTCAATTCCTACCAACAACAATTTTTACTACTTTTACATTTTATTTATTTTTAAATTGCCAATTGAGGGCCCCCTTTTCTAAAAAAGGAAAATATTAAACAGGGCCCCCAGAAAATTTGCTAAAGTTTACCCCGCCCCTGATCAAACATATCATTAAAATGAGTTTAGTCTCCAAATAAATATAAAAAATAAAACATATATAGTCTTAGGGATAAGCAACTTTATTTCAATTTCTTATTATCCCACGAGCAAGGTGCACATTGTAATCAAATTAGGGTTTGTCCAAAATTTCAAATGGTCCCCTCTTCAACAGTGGTGTAAACTAAAGTCCAACTCCAACCACATAATAGAGAGAAAGAGTAAAAAGAAAATGGTCCCCATTGGAATGCATTGGGCATTGGGAATTGCATGTTCTGAATTCCCCTCCATCATTCTGCAAATCTGTGTGTCTCATTAAAAGAAACCAAAACCACCCTTGTCTCTCAAATTTCCGACTTGTTCGGTTCCAGTACGGGAAGTATCACTTTAAACCCTGTGGACACCCAGTACACGTGTCAGAAGCCCAGCCATGCAGTTACATTATCCACTAGTTCTTCATATTCACCCTCTCTGTTAAAAAGCTGATACAGCTAGCATGTGATATTTTACACTTATTTTAAATAAATTGATATTTCTTCGTGCTCAAATCAAACATCAAATCACCTTAATTAAGAGATTTAAGAATTAAACTACTTGTGCCAACAAAATTCGAGATTAGCTTGTGATATTTAATACTAGTATTACTACACTAATCCTGATTAGATGGAAGGAAAATAAGGAAGAAAAATAAAATTTTAAATTTTGAATTAAAAAAATGAAAAGAATTAAATTTTTATATTTAAAAAATAATTATTCTTTTTATTTTCTCTCTAAATAAACAAAACATAATATTTCTTTAATCATTTTTTTATCCTATTTTCTCTCTTACCAAAAAAAAAACCCTAGATTATTCAGAATCCTCAGAATTAAAGTCTGATAAAGCAAAAAGGTCTCATTTAATATTAATATATTACACATTATAATACGGAATCGTATATATATAGCTGTTGCATGCCTAACTAGCTGTGCATTATTATGTCATGCCCCACACTCACTGAGATACACGTCGATTTCTTTTTCTTCCACAAATCAATTTTTTTAGTTCAAAGGAAAAGTTAATACAACCACACACAAAGAAGTGGCATGGAACATGTATACGAGACGATAAAAGCAAGAAAGATATGTTGAGAATTTGAGTAATAATTTTTTTAAAAAAAAAATTCATTGTGAGTTAGGTTTACTATGATATTAAATAGTTACCTAGTCGAGTGTGGAAGATTTTGCTCCTTTTTTGGACATCTTGGATGTTTGGAAAGAGTTGCAATTTATAATCTTAGCATATTTAAGAGTATATATAGATGAAGATGATACTTTTCGTTTTTCTATGTACTCAAATTGATGGCAGGGCAGTTACTCCTGTTGTTTGCTTACTATGCATTAAATTAAATAAAACTATGAAAAGAAAAATAGGGAGAAAAAAATGACAAATGAACTATATACTCTTCACCTTATTTAATTACTGCTATATTTGCAGTTCACACTCAAGTCTTTTCTTTTTCCTGACAAAAAATTATGGATACGCCTATGGACAATGATAATAATAAGATACTGTGAGATATGTTACTCGGGTGCCATTTTGCAAATAAAATTACGTTATACTTATACTTGCTCAAACACTTTCATTTTTTTTTGTATACTTTATTATTTTTATTTTTATCTGTAGCTTATCTTTTGAAGACAGAGGAAATTGCATGTAACATTTTGTAAAATGAATATAAATTAATATGAGTATTATATTTTCTTCTCATTTCACACGCATATTTTATTTATTATATTAAAATAAAAACTAGCATTACAATTAAAATTAATATTATCATATACTCAACATTATAATTGAAGTTTATACGTAGTATATATCATACTGGAAACGATTATATTAAAAAAAAATACTTGAACCGATTATGAGTAAGTTAAGAGATTGATTATGTGTTTGGTTCTTATGTTTAAACCACATGACAATAGTATATTATTTACGTCTGGATTTAAATAAGCGTTAATAAAATTAATTTTGATTGACATTAATTTTGAAGTGATGTAATTTATATTTAAATATTTTTATTCTGAAATCAAATTAAAAATAAAAATTAGTATCAAAATTTAAATTTTAACACAAAAATTAGTTAAAATCATTTAATCCATATTCAACTTTAAAATTAACCAACATGAAACAAAATATATAAAAGTTTATTCAAAATTAATTCTATACTCGATATCAATTCTTTAACATAAAATGAAACGCGTATACTTAATGAATACGAGAAACTATAGAAAGTAACTTTTATTTTGATGTGGAAAATTGACGTGGAAATATAAGATGCAAACACTATACTAAACAGTGCCTGATCGAAGTATATATAAATCGGTACATGTTAAAAGATATATTTTGAAGCTTTAATAACATGTATTGATTTTCAATTTACAAAAATTATAAACATTTGATAATTTAAATAACACGAGTAAAGAAGTCTCAAGTTATGAAAAAATAAAAAAACTAAACAACATAAAAATTATAAATTATAAATTTAATGACTAAATGTTTTCTCTTAATATAATATCAAATTCATTTATGTTATTACGTGTTTTTCTCATACTTATTAATAGAAATTCAATATATATATATATATATATATAATATTTTCGTTTAAAAATTGAAAATCTCAACTCTTTACTTTGAAGTTAATTTTACATCTTCGCCTTCACAACTAATATTTAAAAATATAAAAATTAATGGTTTTATTTAATTAAAGTATAATAATAAAGTTTAAAATATGGAAATGAATTTTGAAATGACTAATTAGTCCAGATATGGATGAATAGGCAAACAGTAAACACACGTCAGTCCTGCACAGTAATGGTAAGGAATGGTCACACTCAGATTCATCTATCTGAGTTGATGTTTGCTCCATTTATGTTGAGTTATCTTCAGGTAGACCCCACTTATGACACGTGTGTGGCCTATATATTCTTCTAATTAAAGACTGCATCAAACCTTACAGCCTGTTGCAAACGTCTAATGTGCATTCATTCAAGAATCGATGGATGAATGCATGGGCCAACCCCTCTTTCAAGTTCAGACCAAATATTTTTTTAAACTTTCATATTATAATTGGTTTAGTTTAAATTTCAAATAAAAATAACCATTTAATTCAACTCCATTTAATTCAACTAATCTAATTGATTTCTTTTGAATTGGTGAGTTCCTCATGGTCGATACAATTTAATGAACACCTACACCCCCATTTTGTTGGTGTATGTATGTAGGTGATGAGAAGAACTAATGAGTGAATGAATGAGGAGGAATATAAGTGATGCAATAAGAAAAGAAAAGAGCGTTGAGAAGAAAATTAGATAGGAAATAGGATGAAAGATATAAGTAGTTTGATCTGTGAAAATAATTATTTTATTTTATTTGAGATACGAATAACAAAAAATGATTTATTTTATTTTATTTTCCATCTTACACCTTCTAAGAAAAATATTTTAATACAATATCACTTATTACTTTTTGAATTATACTCTTGTAAAAAAAGAAAAAATATGATATGATATATTCTTAAAGCAATACACAAGAGAATAAAAATTATAAAATATTTTAATAAAAATGATGATATAAAAATTATTATCAATAAAAAATAATGATATCAATAATCTTGAATGTATTATTAATTATTGAAATTATCGATAACATTTTCCAGATCGATTGAACAATGTATCAATCTAGAAAATACTTTATAAACCAATTATTCGTATAATCAATATAGAATGTTGATGTATTTTCCAATTTTTAAAATTTTAAACAAGATCTTATAGTTTATGTTAAGAACCGGTCTGTGAAGTCATTTTTCACATTGATTATCATTAAAAATCGATGAAGAAAATCCATTTAAGTTCTCAAATTTCAGTAATGAGCTCACATTTTCATTTTTGCTGCAATTTCAAATCTGTCATTTTTGCTGTTAATTTGTTCGAAGGGCTTCAAGGGAATTATAACAAAGTTTGAAAGGAAGAAAGAGTATTAAGTACCCTTATGGAATATTCATTCAAACAACCGAGAAGAACGCATGGACATTCTCTTTTCTAGTTTTTTTTTTTTAGTATGAACAATAAAACAATGTGTACTTTATTTTTATTTTCGTTTGATCTAATTGGAGCATTAAATCCTTCTTGATTTTCCCAACGATCATATGTGATTTATTTGTGTCTTAATTTTCAATTTTGTCCATAAATTATTTTAAAATATTTAATTTAATTGCTAAATTTTTAAGAACTTTGGAAATAAATTAAACTATTTAAAATTAATTTATTTTTCGAAACCTGGAATGAAATTAAATTTTAAAAAAAATTGAAATCAAATTAAATAACTTAAAAACCAAATTGATGATTAATGCTTTTTTTTTTTTTTCTCACACGGAGATGGAGGCATATCTACACATAACACAACCCTATTTATTTTCTCGGGTCGTAACTCGCAGTTAGAGTTTGGTACATGCATGATAGAGGCACTTAGAGGTTGGAAATTGGAATATACTACTCATGACATGTGAGTAGCCTGTTTCATTTGTAATTGTGTGGGTCATGGACTCAATATTTGGAAATTGGAATATCATATTTATTTTAACTTTCATAGTAATTTATGTTTATTATTAATTAAAATTGATATTTGTTAGTTATTTGCTTCAAATAATTAAGTATGTTGAAATTGTGAACCAATACAGTTGAACATTTTTTTTCTCAAGTTGACCACACTAATTTAATTAGTTGGTGATATGTGATAAACTATATAAAAAGTCACATCAAATAGAATAGACATTTTTTATATCAGTCAAAATTAGCATGACTAACAAAATAAACCTGACAAAAATTTCATTTTAATCTAACAAAATGCTTTAGGTTGCGTTCCTTTGGAGAAAAAAGAAAAAAATAAGAAAAAAAATACTAAAATGATATGAGATAACTTTAATTTTTTTTTTATCTCAATTCTCTCTTTTTTATTTCTATTTGTTTTTATCGAATGCACCTTTAAAAATTATGGTCTTGTAAATTAGACAATTTAAAATAGATTTTTTTATTTATTAAAATTCATCTCAAGAATGCATTATATATATATTACTATTAATTTTTAATAAATTTTTTTTTTAAATTTCTTAATCAAACATTTGTTAGCATTTATAAAAAATTAAAATAAAATTTCTGCTTAAAATAAATAAAAAATTCAAAATAAGAGATATGAAAATTATACTACAAATATTTTATAAATAATGATACACAAATTTTTTAATTTTAAATATTTTACTAATATCTTTTATTTGTTTATCTCTCTTCCTAATAACTCATAACTTTTATGTACATACAATTTTCTCTCTGGTATTGAATATTACATCGGTGTATATCAAAAAAATTTCATATCCTATACGTGTAGGTAGTTACATAGAATGCTCTTTTATTAGCTTCTCTCTCTCACTCATTCATCGACTACTCTTCTTTTACTGACTGAGTTAGCTTTGCAGCCTTAACCTTGACCCCATTGGAGCAGAACACAACATACAAATCAAGCAACCTACAAAAATCCTTCTGCACCATTTCTCTGACTCTCTTTCCTCTTTTACCCCAACCAAAAAGAAACCTACCCATTTCCCTCTTTAATTTATTCAACTTATTTACTCCTATGCTCACACTCATCCATTAGTTAACTTCTCTTAATCTCTCTGTAGCCACAACTACCTACCATATTTGCTTCAGAGAAACATGGAATTTGGAGAGAACAACATGTTCAGCCTTAACACCCACACAAAAGAGGAAAATGGAAGCACTGGTAGTAACAGTAACAATAACAATATTGTTAATGTTTGGTATTCATCATGGGATGCTACTACCACAACTAATACACCACACACCACCACGGCGGCGGAGGGCTACGCCGGCGACGTTCAACGCCACCACCACCACCCACTATACGGCGGCGAAGGGTGTCACGTGCAGGCGGACCCTCACCTCACGTGCTTGCATCTTGGTAAAAGACATTACTTTGAGGATGCTGCTAACGGTGATGATGCTAATAATGTTACTCCTCTGGGGAACCGCCACGTGTGCGGTGGTGGTGGTGCGGCTAACGACAAGAGAGCTAGGGGGTATTATGGTGGAAGAGGAGGTGGTGGTGGCGGTGGTGGAGGGAAATCGGCGCCGTTTGCGATGGTTCCTCGATGTCAGGTGGAGGGGTGCCACGTGGCGCTTGTGAACGCGAAGGAGTACCACAGGAGGCACAGAGTTTGCGATAAGCATTCCAAGGCACCCAAAGCTGTGGTCTTAGGGTTGGAGCAGAGATTCTGTCAGCAGTGTAGCAGGTAAGTTTATCATTATCTTTTTTTTTTTTTTTTTCTTTTTGGTATGCTGAATATTTTTATAAATATTTTAAAAATTATTGTTACTTCTAATAATTTATTAATATATTATTTTACTTCTTAATGAGAAATGTTTTTAGTTTAAAAATAATTAATAAAAAATATTATAAATTGAATTTAGAAAAAATAAATATTATTTTAAATTTAAATATTATAAATAGAAATAAAAGAAGTATTTGTGCTATTTACTATTTAGTATGTTGGATAATTATACTTTTATTTTAAGTATTAATCTTCTTTAAGCAATTGAAATTTTCTATTAAAAATAATATTTGTCTTGTTAAAATTATTATAAAAGTATTAGAGAATCATGTAATTTGCTCCATGTTTTCCAATGTTGACATATATTGTGCAAAGGTTAATTAATTGCTTTTTGCTTAATAATATTCATTTGACTTATATTTTTTATTTATAAAAGTGTCATTTTTTTGCTTTTAATTGTCTGAAATCATTTTAAGATCATTAATAGTGAAAAATATTTTTATTGAGAAATATCGGTTTGTTAGTTTATTCAAACTTGGGATATATCTCTTTCTTTCTTTTTTCTTCACTCTTTCCCAACCAATTCACTAATCTTATGTATCAATATCAATAATACCATTAATTTAAGTTAATTAATCCACTTATAAATATGAGGAGACTGACAAAAAAGAAATAAAAAGAAAAATAATTAAAAATGGATTATCTAGAAAAATATTTGCTAATCTTTGTCATTGTTACAAAAGTTAAATATGTATAGCCTGCATTTTCTGGATTAATTATATATGACTGCTTAATTTGCTGAGACTTGAGAGATAATTATATGGCAACTGGTTTGGAAACAGGTTTCATGTGGTGTCAGAGTTTGATGACTCAAAGAGGAGTTGTAGGAGGAGACTGGCGGGTCATAACGAGCGAAGAAGAAAGAGCTCTCACCTTTCTGTTACTAGGAATTCTAGACAAGGTAAACACAATTAATATATTGGTCAATTAGTTCACATTCTCATATAAATCTTAATTTCTAGAGTAGTTTGCAATCCATTCAACATTTGAATTAAAAAGAAGAAACAAGAAGATTTTTCTAGTCTTGTTAACATAATACGGTGACGTTAATTAGTGCTTAGGAGAAATAAAATAACATAAATAGTTATTTTTATCTTTAAATATGTAGAACACTTATAATTTTATTTTTGAAAGATAAAAATTAAAATTTTAGTTTTCGAAAGTGCAATAAATTCATTCATACATCTACTTTTATCGTTAATGAAAGAGCTTATGTGAACTTATGTGAAATATTCAACGGCAAATTTGTCAGTGTTTTACATATTTAGGAACAAAAATGAATATTTATCTAAAATATAATTTGTTATCTTTCCTCCTTTTTTAATAATTACAAACCTAAAATTATAATAAAAACTTAAAAAATAGTAAAACAAACATAAATTAGACCAAACACAATAATAAACATTGATTTATAAACATAATCTTTCTGTTATTCTAAAAGTTATATTGTGGCAATATTAGTTAATAATAAAATCAAGTTGGATCCTATTTTTTTTATTGTAAGAATTAATTTAATAACTGTACATTTTTGTTTAAGTCTCATTTTGTGTAATCAATATTATGCTTATTATTGTATTAGTTTTAACTTATGCTTGTTTTTCTGTTTTTTATTGTTTATTGTAATGTTATGTTTGCAACAATTACAAAAAGAGAAAATAAAGATTAGATTATATTTTGGATAAATAGTCATTTTTCATTTCTGAATGTGTAGAGTACTGTGTAGAGCACTGATAAATTCGTCCATGATTTCACAAATGTTATTTCATTAACGGTACCGAATGAAAATTAATTAATTGATGAATAAATTTGTTGTACTTTTTTCATTGGAGACTAAGATGAGTTTTTATCTTTTAAAAACGAATTTATCAACACTTCACACATTTAAGAATGAAAATGATTAATTATTCTGAAAATAATACATAAATAGTTACAATAAAGTTTGCATAAATAACTATAGAAAAAAGTTTATCATATTTTGTATCTTATTTATAACCAAAATAAATTAATTTATTAAAAAAAGCTAAACTAAAGCGCAACTAGTGCCAAAGTAAAGCCTAAAAATCAGTATATTTAGTCCAAAAAAGAAAGAAAAAGAAAAGTGTTCTGCTGAAATATTACCACGTGTCTATATTAAAAAGAAAACCATATAGAATGTCATATGTAGACCATGATGATAATTTTTCTCACTCGAAATGTTGCAAAGTTTTGTTGTTGTTTTTATCCCCAAGTCATGAATTAATGTTTTAGATTGTTGGAAAATGATTTTTTTTCTAATTAATATGTATAATAGTACTAATTCCAATTGTGATATTTACAGGAATTTCTTTTAATAGCAATATAGCATTTTCTATGATTAATGCTAAATACATAAACATTGAAGCAAGCTAATAAGAACATATGCAACCACCAAGCTTGACAGGTTTTGACTTAGTGATTTAGTTTTGCTACCCACAATAATTAGCAAATGAAAAGTTTCTTAATCGATTTGACATGTAGCTAACTTGACTAATGCATATTGAACACGCAATGTTCCTAAGTGAATAATGTGAATTATTTCTTCCCTATATGGCTATGAGCAGGGTGTGCTCTCTCTCTTCTGTCATCTGGGAGTAGTAGTGATAATTGGCTATCTTATCATGCGGATTTCTCCACAAGATGCAGTGCAGCATTGCGTGAATTGATAGCAGAAAACCGTGCTGCCCTAATGACTAGACAACAACAACAACTTGTTTATGATAGAGACTGGCCCCATGTTGTTGTGCCCCACCATGATGCTGCAGTGGAAGAAGAAGACGACTTTGAGGACTTACAACAACCTGAGCCAAATTATTTTCCGCAACAAGATATGTTTCCACAGACATAATAATAATAATTATTCTGGTCTGAACTTTGGAGGTGACCCCAAATATATCTAATGCACTTTACACAAAGTGTATGTATGTTGTGTAGCCATCTATTTTAAGGAATATATATTATATAATGCCTGAAATGGGAGGCATTTTTATTGTTGTCTGGAATTTCCAATTCTTTTGTTTCCTATAAATAAGAACTTCAACAAATATAGTAAGGTTGTATTTGCATTGCATGCCTAGCTGTGAATCGTGATTAGTGAATAGCTTGTTTGAAAACGCTTTGAAAGTAAGTATAGAATCAGGTTGAGATTTTAATTAAAAACTATAACTATTAACTATCATCATTGAATTATTATGAGTTATGACTGAAACTTGAAACTAAACATGCTAACACTTTTTTTTTAATAAGCAAAGAGTTCAATATATATAAAAGGGTTACATGTAGTGTCATGTGGTTAGATAAAATTACATAATACAAGACAAGATTCAAGGACAAAAAAATTAAAATATTATAGTTTTAAAAAAAATTACACAAACACTGTTGTTTCAAAGTTATATACAGATCTGTGGTAGTCATTCACGTCAGCACAGAACGTGAATAATCACGTGCATGCAGGGCGCATTTGAGGTATAAGTCACGTCCTGGTACAACGGTTTAGATCACGTTCATGGGGGACGTATTTGGTGTCCCTATCGCGCCCAGGACAGACGTGTTTAATCACGTCAAGGGTGGACGTATTCCAGCCACTATTGCATCCATATTGGACGTGTTTTACCCCTTTGTCACGCCCCTACCAAACGTATTCCAGCTCCCCTATATCTACACCCACAGACCATCCCATTCTACACACACTTGGTACTCTCTCTCTAAACTCTTCTCTCTCTAAGCTTGGTGCAAGGAAGTTCTCTTTCTAAGCTTGGTGCAAGGAAGATGCAAGCAAGGTGCAAGGAAGCTCAATATAATCAAGTAAGTGCTGGTGAAATATTTTTTAATTTATTTGTGTTACTTGATTATTATAGTTAGTGAGTTAAATTGTTAGTTAGTGGGTGACCTAGGTTAGTTGTTAGTTTGTTACTTAAATGGTTAGTTAGTGACTTAGATTATTAAATAGTGATGTAGATTTAGGACCTAGGTCTAGGGTTTGTTACTTAAATTGTTAGTTAGTGACTTAGATTGTAATGATAATATAATTTTAATATATTAGCTTGAAAATGTGATATTTTATTATGAGAATTGACTCGATTGGTGAACATATATTTTAACGTGAAAGGATCCGCTTTCAATTGAATTCAACTTGTAGTTAATTTAATTATAAATACAACTAATTTAACTTATAACTAATCTAAATTATTATTAGAACTAAATATTAATAGTTAATCACTAGGTTTAAATTAGGTAGTTACTTAGGTTAAGACCTAGGGTTATGCTACATTATTAGTGACCTAGGTTTAGGGTTTAAGAAACAAATAGTGAGTGACCTAGGTGTAGTTATTCTAGGTTTAGTTGGCTAAGAATATTAATAGTTAATCACTAGGTTTTAATTAGGTAGTGTGTTAGGTTAAGACTTATGGTTATGCTACAGTAGTATTAGTGACCTAGGTTTAGGGTTTAAGAAACAAATAGTTAGTGACCTATGTTTAGTTGTTCTAGGTTTGGGGTACAATTAGTTGGTGGGCTAGGTTAGAATTATCTAGTAACGTAGGTTATGACCTAGTTTTTCATTAACGACAAATAGATTTTTGTTCCAATTTTAATAAATTATGATAATATGCTCATAGATTTTTCTGTGTTACAGGCCTGATTGTTTGTGATCTTGCAATTGTTGGTGATACATAACGCGATGTCTGGAGATGGTGATTTTGTTCGTATGATTTTGTATTATAATGGCAGCAGAAGTGAGAGCCGACGTGGTGTTGTTTTCGAAGGGGAGAAAAGGGGAATACATTTGAACCGCAACTCAACTATTGAGGATTTGCATGGAAAAATCCGTCAAAAGTTAGAGCTACATGCCAATCAATCTATCGCTATGGTCAGTGCAAGGGTATGGTGCGATGATAAATATATCAGCATCAAAGTGATAGACGACGAAGACCTTGAATTTGTAATAGGAGAATTCTTCAATCAGTCAAGGAAAAATTTCTTAGAGTTGTACGTGGATTTTGCGGGAGTAGAGGATGTGGCTTTACCAAAGAGGTCAGTTGATTTCAATTATTCTCGCAGAGCATCAGCATGTGCTGCTCCAGCTCCAGTTTCAGCTGCTAATTTGTCTATGGAAGATGAAAATGACCCTACCTGGGTTATGGATGACAATATTGACGATGATGATGATGAAAATATCGCAATGGAAGATTGTCTTCTTGCCGAGAATGCTAGTGCTTCGGATGATGATGAGGATTATCGTGGCAGCGCAAATGAAATACAAGAACATCATTACTTAGTCATGAGAGAACCTGAAACCCAACGACAAGAGGATGCAGGGCAATCTCATTTACCACAACAAAGTGAAGCTGCGTTACGAAACAATAGTTACTTACATATATGTTTGTTTGTTGTGTATGCATTTTATTGTAATGAATTTGGGAATTTGCATATGTAGGTGAGGGTAATACTACTTTTTGGGATGGAATCCCACATTACACCTACATTGATTGAGATTATCCGAGTGAACAAGATTCTGGCAGTGGTTCAGGTTCAGTTGAGGGTCCATGGGTATTAGGAAACAAGTTGTTTGTGAAACAAGAATTTGCATCAAAAGAAGATGTGCAAATGGCAATCAAGCGGAACCTCATGAAGGAGCATCAGGAAGCTGTCGTGGTTGAAAGTACGCCGACAAAGTTAAGCATGAGATGTCGTGCGCATGCACAGGCATGTCCTTGGAGGGTTAGGGCAATGAAACCAACATACGGTGAAAGATGGGTGGTTACCAAATGGGGTGGGGATCACAATTGCTTAAATGATCACATTTCTCAGGACCACAGACAGCTTGATACTAGTGTTATTGTTTCACTCGTACTAGGTAAGTTTTTGGGTGAGATGATAATGATGAGAAGTATTGATTTTGTTATTATTAATGATAACGTGATTACCTTTTTTTTATTATTAGGGATGATAAAGCATGATCCATCATGTTCAATTGGACTGGTCCAGGAAAGGATAACTCATTCCTTTGGATACAAGGTTTCATATAGAAAGGCATGGTATGCGAAGCAGAACGCCATGGCAATTATCTACGGTGATTGGGAGGAGTCATATGCATTTTTGCCGAGGTGGTGTGAATATATGCTTCGCTTTTCACCAGGTTCTGTTTATCAACTTCAAACAAGAAGTTATTATTTCGCTCATAGAATTGTTCATGGAAAACGCGTGTTTGAGCGCATTTTTTGGACCTTCAGACAATGTTGTGAGGCTTTTAATTTCTATAAACCGGTTATTCAAATTGATGGCACTCATCTATATGGCAAGTACAAGGGTAAATTGTTGATTGCCACAGCTCAGGATGGAAACAATGAGTGTTTGCCACTTGCATTTGCCATTGTTGAAGGTGAGACATTGGGAGCTTGGGAATTCTTTCTGGATAACATCCGCGCCCATGTTACACAGAAGACAAATATTTGTCTTATTTCTGATCAGCATCGAAGCATATTGTCTGCAATTGAGAGGCACCCCGGGTGGCAACCACCGCATGCGTATCACGTATTTTGCCTCCGTCATATTGCGAGCAATTTTAATCAAAAGTTCAAAAATGAGAATTTGAAGAGAGCGGTCATGAATTTAGGTATGATTAACATATGATGTATTCATTTTGTATGTAGAACAAATTTGTTTATGTTATTTAATTATCTGTGCAGGTTATACGCCTTCTATTATTGATTTTGACATAGCCTTTGAAAGGTTTCGTGATGTCAGTCCTGAGGTTGCGAACTGGATTGATAGCATACCGAAAGAAAAGTGGACACGTGCATATGATGTTGAGGGACGAAGATATGGACATATGACAACAAATTTGGCCGAGTCAGTAAACAGGATTTTGAAAGGTGCAAGGAACATGCCAATAACCGTGTTGGTTAAGCACACATATAGCCGTCTGGTGGAATATTTTGTTTGCAGAGGCCGATCGGCGCTTAATGAATTGCAAGGTCCTCATGCTCATTGCAAAAACGTGGTTGCTATGTTGAGGGCGAATGAGACCACTGCCACTGCTCATTATGTTCGTGAATATAATGTTGAGCAATCTGTGTTTGAGGTTGACGATGGTTATGACAGATCGTACTCGGTTAACCTCCCCGAGCGGTTCTGTCAGTGTGGGAAATTTAAGACATTTAAGTTTCCTTGTAGTCATGCTGCAGCAGCCGCTTTACATGTTCGTCAGTCACCGGCACAGTACGTGGATGACGTGTTCCTTATAACAAACATTGTACAAGCTTACTCATATCCATGGCAGCCAATTGGTAACGAGCGAGCAATTCCACCTAGTGATGCTCCAGTTGTCATACCTGACAGGTCAATGCTGCGTGCAAAGGGCCGTCCCAAGTCAACTAGAATTCGCAATGAGATGGATGAAGTCGAAGCTAGCCAAAGTCGCGTTAGGTGTGGGATATGTAGATTACCCGGTCATAATCGTCGAAATTGTCCTAGTCGTCCATCAACCTCATGATTACTTGATGTTGTTGTGAACGTTTTGTTTATATTGTTATAATTCATAATGAACATTTCAAAATGAATTAAACTTCCATTGCAACACTCATGTGAATTTTCATATACGCTTACATAGTCAAAAATAACCATGGAAAGATGATAAAACAACATAAGGTACAAACAGCGGAATTACAGACACAAACACAATAAGCTGAACATTACAAATCAACACCTTAAGCAGCCGGTTTGGTAAAGGTAGCTAAAATTTCTATTGGACAGAAACGCTTCCAGTAATTAGATTCTACTAACACCTTAAGTAGATCTTCATCGGTTTTCAATTGTTTTATTTCATATTCGACCAAGTTTTCGGAATACTCTGTTTGATCTAGTTGTCGGAAGAACAAATGTCTAACAACTTGTGATTCATGAATTCCGTAGGGGGGAACTCCTGCCGGAGCAACTTGCTTGATTATATCCTTCAGTGTTTGTATATTACATCCGGAAGGAATTTCAAATCTGACTGGATTTGTTCCAATAAAGGAGTAACCCAGAAAATTGCCTCGTCGTGGTATGTTCCACTTGCCATTGTAATACAACAACGCATCATGAGTAGGATTAATGGTGGACCGAAGTAGGTTGAGGACACCATCTGGTGTTCTGCTAATGATACATAATAATTCTATTGGACCAACAGACGACAGTTTTTCATGGCACACCAACATAGTGCAAACATCATCATCATTTTTTATTTGGAGTGAATGAAAAACAATTTCGTTACCTGTGTTGATGGACGGTTGTCGATAGTGAATTTCATCCACATAATGGTCATCTGTGAGCAGAAGGGTGTTATGCATTCTAATCTTCAGTGACTGGAAGGAACATTCATCGGGAACTCGCATTGGTATGGGAGCATCACATACGAAAGAAACACCAGTTTCGTTGTGTAAGATGGATCCATTTGGAAAAATAAATGCTAACTTCGAATTACCAATGTTTTGAGAGCATGTTTCACCTAGGAAGGCCATTGCAAACTGGATTGAGTTTCGTTTGCAGAGGTAAGTTGTGTGCGATGACTCAACTCGTATGTGGTGTATATATAACGGTATTAAGCCCCACCTGTGTGGGGCGTTACTAGTTGCACCTGGATGGGGCGTGGGTAAAGTCTAGTCGTGCCATAGTCTTGTCAATGTCGTCTGACAGACCATTGAATTATTAAGTGTTGTAAATGTCCACAGAGTGTTGTCAATGTCGCCGGTGTTGTTGCTGTCATTCTACATATCAGTGACATTGATGTTAATTATTAAGTGTTTATGCTGTGTGAATTTATGAGTTACGCGTATCTTGGTTTAAATGATTAGGGGTTATGAGTATGATTTGAATAGTTTTATGTCTTTCTGTTGACTTGCATTCTATCTATCACCATCACAGGCATTATCCTATACTATAATCCAATAATTGTTCCTAAACAGACAAGTATTCCTGATGGTCCTGTTGAATGTAACCACCTTGCTATCAGCAAAGATAATCGACAAACCCAACCCAGCTTGTTTACACAGCAACGACTTCTCATTGATCTAGAGACTTTTGATCTTCGTGAGCACAAGTTCATGACAAAGGCACTAAAGAATAATGTAAGTATATGACCTAATGATAAATAAGGTAAACGGTGCAAATGACATATTTCATAACATGTTACAAAATTACATAGCCAAATAGTCTTGTCAAAGACAAATACATAAAATGGAAACTAAATTAAATAACAAAATATAAACTCTATGATGGAGGAGGCCACTGACGGGAACGCGCCTCACGATCTGGCAATATGCGTCTACCAGGTCCACACGAATACTGATCTGCCACATGATATGCAGGTGGAGTGGCCTCGACCGGCATCTGTGGAGGATAATATGCTTGGTCTGCTGCAAAATTCATTTGACCATACAAGTCATCCTCATCTGCAGCACCCTAGTCATTAAAGCCCGAAGAACTCGTCCCTGCATGATCCCCAGATGTTGCACTCGTCCCCGCCTGATCCCGGAATGCCACCGACACTGGACTGACTTGGTACACAGGCTGGCTGTTTGTGCCCATCGGTGGGGGCTCCGGGCGATAACATGTATCAGCCTCTGCCTGGGTTGGGTCGAAATATTCCTGATGAACACCGTACTGATGACCAATGTTCGGTGGCCTGATCCATCCACTGGTGCATGGCGTGGGTGCATGAATAGGCTCGGGAACAGGTGTCAAACGACGTCGACGACGTCCTAATCCTCGACCCTCTTTCACATGACGCCCAACGTCAAGCGATAACTGGGGCTCATCCGGAAGTTGGGACGGCGGTGCCTCTGGACCTGGCTCAGACACCCGAGCTGACTCTCTGAAAACATCAATCATACGATCGATTTCGTCATGGACATACTCCAAACCGTAGTTTCCAAATTGGTCAGGCGTCGTCACAAAATACAAATTCTCCAGACCATCAACCTATAAGCCACAACATAACATGGTTACATAAACAACAATATCAAATAAGAATTTAATAAATATTCTGGTTAAGTTACTTACAGAGCGTCCTAATCTGGCTCCCTGCCTTGTCACGTATTGCTTCCCGGAGAGTCTATACCACACCAAATACTCATGGTTGGGTGACATCAGACCAAGTATTGGCGGAGGCACGTCCACGTGTTCACCTCTCCTATCCCATCGCTGAATGAATTTTCTAAGCTTACGAGCCCAATTTTCTTGGGCTTTACCCCGAAGGGTATAATCATGCACCCCCTTCAGTTTTCCAGCCCTGTGCGGAATTGGTTGATCCCGTCCGAATTGCCTCATGCATCGATCAGGCTGTGAATACTCAGCGATGTGAAAACAAATTATAGGTGTCCTAGCCATCCACAGACGTTGTGTCTCCGCAGATGCACCCATAAATTCGTAATCACCGTAAGGTTGCCAAACCACCTACAAAATTTAAACATATGTACGAGTCAGTTGCATATTCACATCCATTTAAAACTGAACAATATTTATTTCAAAAGACATACCTCCTCTCTAGTTAGGGTGTCCAGCCTGTCCCGATAAAATGTCACTAAGTTCGGGTTGAAGCGACGTAAGACATTAAATCTAAAACACAGATTAAACATTCAATCGTTAAATGTAGCGCGCATAAATAGACAACCATTCCAGTAACACACAATAAACAAACATACCTGTGTCTGAAGTGGCGGTCTGGCTCGGACGCAGCAGGCAGTGGGGGAGCAATCGGTGGAAATCTGAGCCATGCCCAAATCTGAAGCAAAACAGTACACCCACCGATGTCCTTTCTATCGGGGTCTGTGCATTCGCACAACTGTCTAAACAAGTTTGCGAGAACCGTAGACCCCCAACTATATGAACCAATGTCGGCAAAGTCACCAGCAAGTAAGGCGATGTACCAACATCCAACCACGCTCCCCCCTGATCTGTCGCATGGCAGTGAGGCTCCTAACATTCGAGCAATATGAGCCTTCGTGAAGTATATCACAACTTGAGGGTTCCCGGCAACAAATTGCCATGCAGGATACACTCTGTCGAAATATGATAACTTCAGATTGCCGGTGCATAACTCGGCGTCCGGATCAGGGCCGTTACCAAAGACCTCGTTACACAGTTCGGACCAATCTGTGTAGGTCCGTCCGGTAACGGCTTGCCCATCAGTAGGCAATCCTAGAATACCGGCAACATCTTGCAAGGTAATCGTCATCCCACCCTGCGGCATATGGAACGTGTGTGTCTCTGGCCTCCAACGCTTGACCAGAGCACTGATAAGAGCAGCATCAATCTGCAAAATCGATGTAAATCACATATTTATTATACGTTTCAAATACATCATGTTTGAAACCATCGATTTGAAAATTACAATTTCAACAGATTAAGTTAACAATATTCGTTAATTTTACCTGCATAAACTTCATGCGAGCCACATGTATAAAACTGGCCTCAGTCAAATATTGGGCTACTATGTCCGGGATATCATCCGATCGGGGTCCACCGGTCAGTCTACCTCCGCGACGAATCTTCAGCTCTCTCGGATCCGCCCCATTCCACACTGCCTGTGAAATATGAGTGAGTTGCCTACGCCTTCGAAGTACATCCCATCTATATGGTCCGGGGAGAACATGCGTTGTGGGATCGGTAGGCTCATGCTCACGGTCAGAGCCAGAGCGAGGTGACTCAGATGACGACGACTCAGCCATAATAATATGCTACATATTTTATAATTATATTAGAATATTTTATCTAATTTCAAATACAAATTATTTAAATCACCAACAAATTATTTTTACAAATTCATTATGTATCTAGGTCACTATCTAATAATCTTAATCACTAACTAACAATTTAAGTCACTAACTAACAAGTAACAGCTAACCTCGGTCACCCACTATGTGTACCCTAAACCCTAGACCTAGTTCCTAATCTAGGTCACTATCTAATAATCTAAGTCACCAACGATAATTTTAAAAATATGGCTTCAGTGTTTACTTAATGATAATTTAAGTAACTAACTAATCATATTGTAAGTCAACAAACCTATGTCTAGTTTGCTTTACTTATTAATAATCTCGTTTGTTTTATTTTATATTTTTATTAAAATAAGTATTTTTATTAAATTTCAAAAACTAAATATAAAACTAGCTACAAATTAAAGTACTAATTTACTTTTATTTTTACACACTTATTTTTTATTATCGAATTTTTGCCATTACGTATGTGTGTGTTTCTTTCTATAGTTTACATAATCGAACAAAAAAAATATTTTTTAATCTTTCTTTTAAACAACCTAAAAATAATCTATCCTTTTTTCTCATTTATTTTTCTTTTCACATTTTTTCCCAAAATTAAACAAATAACTAAATAGTCAATTTAGGCTAAATTTGTTATTTGGTTTCACTAAACCTAGGTCTTAACCCAAAAACCTATGTGGTCAACCATAAACCTAGGGTTCAAACTTAAAAGAAATTAAGTTTTTGCCAAATAATTTTACACTAAACCCTAAACTAAGTAACTAACTAACCTACTAATTTTAAGTAAATACCTATGTCATCAATCCTAAACCTAGGGTTCCAACTTAAAAGAAATTAAGTAACTACACTAATTGTACACTAAACCCTAAACTAAGTAAGTATTTGTTAATTAATAATACTCTATGACACTAACCAACAATTTAAGTAAGAAAATAACAACAAACAATTAATAACTAACTAAACCTTAACAACTATTTCATAATCTAAGTCACTACTAACTTAACCCTAACAATTAACAACTAACATAATAATAATAATCAAATAATAATTTTTCTAACATTTACTTGATTTATATAAAGCTAGAGCTTCCTTCCTTGCACCTTCCTTGCTCCAACAGAACAAAAACTTGAGAGAGAGAGAGAGTTTAGAGAGAGGGTAGCAAGTCTGGAATGAAGGGGTGGTGGGGTATATATTGGGAAGTTGAATCACGTTCACTGGTGGCGCAAATGGCAGCTTGGTCACGTCCAATGGTGGCGTAACTGGCAGTGAAACGCGCCCCTGCAGGACGTATATGGAAGACTGTTGCACTGTGGCTGGACGTGACTAAACACGTCTGCTTTTCACGTGATTCCATTCTGGTCGCGTCCTCCTCTTACGTGAATGAACACGCCGTACCTCGACGTAACTGCTCCTTGCTCACGCCTTCTCTGCACATGAATGAAGCCGCCTGCGCCTGACGTGAATAACTACCACAGATCCGTATATAACTTTGAAACAACAGTGTTTGTGTAATTTTTTTCAAAACTATAATATTTTAATTTTTTTCCCAAATTCAAGTTTAATTCACTGGAACCTTACTATATACATGGTAATTGCATATAAAAAAATACAAAGGATGAACCAACCCGTATGCAGTAAAAGGAGATGCTACCCCACCGTCGTTACCGGACATAGCAAAAAACGAGACTAAAGCTAAAAATATAGCATCATAGCGTTGACCCAAACAGAGACCAATAATCCCGCCAAAAGAAATAAGGGTGTTACTTGAAGATACAAGGTATGCCATCCATGTCTTATTTTAGTTCCTTCACATATCACCACAAGCTGACTATGATGCTGCTATTTGCGTTCTCAGCTATATCAAAGGTAATCTGAGTTAAGGTATTTTATTCCATTCTTTGTACGATCTTCAACTTCAAGCATAATGTGACTCTGATTGGACATCTTATCCTATTACTCGTTGCTCTGTAATCGGTTACTTCTTCACTATCCGTTCCTCTCCCATTTATTGGAAGACTAAGAAACAACACACAATATCTTATTTCCTAAACTGTATATAATTTTATTTTGATGCATCATATTACATGTCCATACTAATCTTTTATTTCCATTATGTCAAATTATACCATGGAAAACAAACTTAATGTCTAAATTTGTTTATATGTTTTTTCTTTACTGAATCTTACTTTTTAGATTTTTTTTTTTGTTTTAACCCTCCTCCACTTCATCAGGAAATTTTTTTTATTAATTTAAAGTTTGACAAAAAAATAATAAAATCTGATTAAGAATAATTTTTATTAACGATACTTTTCAATTTAACTTGCTTGATTGCCAACATGATCAATGCTTAAATTTTGAATACAACATATATAATATATATTTTTGGTGTGAAATAAGACGCTAAGCCCCTAGACAACATTAATAATTGAATTTGAACATCTGAAAATATTTATCGTGTATAGTTTACTTGATTACTTATAGCTAAAATATTTAATGATTTCAGTTTTATGTCTCATCCACATCAATTCAAGATATAACTTTTACCTAATCGTATCCACATAAAAATCATGGAGTTGTTGGGTGATTTGCCAGCACCAGAAAGCTAGTATTCGTTTAACAAGATAAATCCAATTAAATCTCGTTCTTCATTTATTTAAAATTATGAATGTTAAGTCTAAATTATTTAATTAATTTATAATTTGATTATTTTTTATTATATATTAATTACAATATTTTAAATTTAATAGACATTGTTTTATGATGAAAGATGAAGTAAAAATAAGACAGAAAAAGATAAGTACAGAATGTTTCAACTTTGTATTATTATTAGAAAATTACATGTAATAATAAAACTAAAATTAAGGATTAATTTATTTGTTTTGTAAAGTAAAAATAACAATTAGAATATGCCTGATTTTGCTGTTGACTTTTCTTCTTGTTAAAAGAGAAGTTAAATTAAACACATTTATATAAAAATATCAAACAATTAAGGAGTTTAATTTTAATAAAAAAAAAGAGGAGAAAATATTTTGTTTTTATTAAAATCTAACAAATAATTTTAAAAAATAAATTACATAGCCCTTTTTTTTCTCTTATTCCAAACTATAAAACAACAAAAAAAATAATTTAAAAGAAATTTTAATCTAAAGTTATCAAATAATTTCTACTTTACTTTTAAAATTTTATTTTTAGTATTAAGCCAAAATAAAATAGTTCAAACATAGTATAATCACGTTTTTAACAAGTTGAACGGATGCGTGACATTAAATCATTTATACCCTTGATAATTTTATTTTTTGGATATCACATTTCATTGAATATTATAGCCTTGATAGTTGATATGACCAATCTCAACTTAGCTATATGGCCCTGATATGACTAATCTCAACTTTTGGCTTCTCATAGACCACAAACTTAGGGAGAAATTTAATGCTTCCAAAACGAGATACCTAATCACTATGTTTCTGTGAGGCCCATTGAAATCCAATAATGGTTAGCCAATGGGAAAGTCTTTAAAAAGTTAATCAATAATCAACTCAAACAAAATGAATCAATTCAAAAGAAAAACAATAGATTGTCCAATTGTTGATGTCACGGGTCTATATGTCCATGATCCAATCTTATGCTAGCTCACAGGACGATCAATCCCACTCCCTCACGTCATTATTAATTGGTTAATGATTAAATATTACATTATAAAAGTACAAAAATTGAACGATGATTCATCAATCATATAAATTACGGATGTAGTCCCCAACCACATTTGGAACCGTACATGATCATGGATTATTATAAATAAAAGCAAACCTGGCTTATATTTGCATATGAAAAACCTGAAAATGCCTATGTAAGTTAAGTACTTATGTTTTTGAACAAAGGAAATGAAGTTAATTAGTTTATGACCTTTTTTATTTTTATAATTTTGTTTTGTGACATTAGTTGCATTTGGGCCAGAATGTGAACAAAGGGGAAAGTGGAGTCTTCAACAAGCAATAAAATGAAGAGAAAAAAAAGGAACAGCCCATGATTTTGTTTAATATGGGCTTGTCATCAGTCCCTTGCTTGTAGCTTGCAATAATCATATACTATCATAGTATTTCCTTTATAGACTATTATATTAAATTAATTCATAAAGGTCATTCAAATTAATTTTTAATTTTTTGAAATCGTTTTAATTTTTAAAATTACTAAAATCCATCCATTTTAGACTTATATATATTAATTAATTTTAAATCATAAAAATATTAATTAATTTTAACAACTAAAATAATTGTGATTTGGTTTTATTAGAGATTAATTAATGTAATTATTGTTCAATAACTTTAAAAAATAAATGATATAATAATTTTGAAAATTAAAGTAACTGATACTCATAATTATAGAACTAGTTTGGTATGTTATACATTTTTGGTAAGTCACTAAGTTGCATGTAACATTGTTTAGAAAATGAAAGGTTATTGAAATATTGTGGTATGACTATGAACCACTGACTAAGCAATTGTATTTGTTCTTTTCATACTTGTCACTTAAGGGAGTATGGATGTGAGGATATGGATTTGACTAATTGAACAAACGTCAACGTCTTCCAAACATGACGCTTAAAGGGTTGTTGACTATCTAATAAATAGATATGATCTCTTCAATTCTTAATCAACTTTAGAACTCTTTAGTATTATCGAAAATGAACAATAATGTTGTTCAAATTATATTGTATGACAAGCTTTTATAAACACATCAAATAATACATATAGTTAATCTATTAATTAAAGTTCATGAGCATAAACTATACCACCCAGCCATTTTAGTGTTTATGTTCAAGCTTATAAAAATGATAATGTTAGACATATAAAAGTTATTTTCAGACTCGCAACTTTCAAGTGTCAAAGTTGCGGGATTTTCAGGCAAAAGTGTAAGCACTTTTAGCAATATAATAATAATATGCTAATTTCCCCGAGTCTAAATGTTCATCAGTACTATTGAGTGGTTCTTGGTGTAAAAGTCCGATCTAAGTGTATATATGTAGTATTTGTTAGAAATTAAGGATGATCAAATGAATTTTATGTTGGGGTAAAATTTCCAAATATATTTTTTTATGTACTTAATAATTTCGATTTGTTCACCAAGATTAACACAATATATGGTGCATCTGGACTCTCCCGTCTACTCATCACGGTTAGAAACAATAGTGTGTTACCAATTTTGTGCCAAAAAAAAGGGGTAGTAGAAAAGAAGGATGAAAATAAAGAGCACAAAAGAATTAGAATGCATGTCTATAACTTTAATAACTAGCAAATAAAATTGTTTGAAGATCTTTAAAAGCACTAAAGAATTGTCTCCCATGGGTTCAACTGTGCAAAATGGAAGTTGAAGCACACTCACCCACGCGCACGTGTATTTAGGCCAATACTCGAGTCCACTGACACCACATACAACAGCACAAGACAAACTTGGATATATAAAGTAAGACTTTACATGAAATGAAGAATGAGACTTCAGAATGAATGAAGGTCCACTTGGATTGCCATTATATCAACTTTATCTATCATGAATAATGTATTTCATATAATATATTAATTAAGATTCATCTAACTATATTATCAGTCAAGAAAATGTTTTATAAATAAGATACAAGGATAACCTTGCTAGGCTAGCTTTTATTTCTCTGGATTCGACTTGGATTGAGGAGGTGCCTCCCCAAATCAAATCTTTTGTTGATCATGATGTAATGGCTGCTGCTGCCTTAATTTGTTTCAATATAATGATATGTGTTTAACTTAAAAAAAATAAAATAATAAAAAATACCCCAACCCTTATATAAATGTCCAATAATTATAAAACTTCTAACATTTGAAAGGTTCCATCAATTAACCAATCAAAAAAGGAGAAAAAAAAGAGTAGTTGTTCAACTTAATTAGCTCTCAACAATGGTCAAGCTCTATGGTACTTATTTTTAGAAAATGGATTTGGATCTAACCCAACGTTACAAAACCGAATTGTACTAAGATGAGACATGCGAGAATTACCGCTTTAATTTGAGAGGTGAGAAAAATGAATTAATGCTAGCTTTATATTAAAGAAAACTACGATAGTTGGTATAATTATAGGAAACTCACTTGTTAATTTCATAAAATACTTGAAAAATATCTGTTTACATAAAATCTCTCAAGCATCATAATATTGTTAAACTTGAATGGCATGTAGGTGGATGACGAGAGGTTAATTTATAAGCCTATGGTATCATAGTATTATCGACACATATTTCCCTCTCTAAACTATTGATGTTTTCTCCCCCAAATGAAACAAAGAGAGAATCGAAAAAATGATGGGTTATCAACATTTCTTTATGTACTAACAAGATCTGATATCTTATCACCTTCGATTCATTCAATTTGTGACCTCACAATGCCCCCAATAAAAAAGAAAGAAAGAAAAGAGACCGTGACCACACAATACCTGTTGTGACCCACTAAGAAACAAAAGAAAATAGATTTGTTGCTATGTATTCCTCTCATTATTTTTTTGATAATGTTTTCATCTAATTAAGATCCTTACAAATTAACAGCTTTTTTTAACTTATAATTGATGAATAGGCCAACATTTAATTGTTTAATTCACAAAATAATAATGTTTTTAAAAATTCATAAAATAAGAAAAGTTAGCTGCATGAATTTATCCCTAAAATAAATAAACGAATATCCATTCTAGATTAAACCATTTAGTTAGTTAAGATTAGGTTAAATATTTGTTTTTTCATTCTTATAAATAGGTTAAAGTTCATTTTAGTCTTCTAAATACTTTTCGCTAATTTTGATATTCTTGAAGTTTACAATTTTTAAAAACAATCTCTATTGATACTTTTTAATGATGTAACATATGTTTAGTTATATTATCTTACATATTATATCGTAAGTTATTATTGTGGCAAGTTTAGATATATGCTGTTACCATTAAGTGGTGATGTACAATCACTAGCGACGGTTTAATAGTAGAAAATTTGGAGTAATATTAAGGTCTTTGGTTTAAATCTCAATTCATCATTGTTAAAAAAATTAATTAAATAGTAATATTGAGACCATTGTAAACAAAATAAAAAAAATTATGAAGATTAAAGCTAACAAAAAAAGGTTTTGAAAGACTAAAACTAATCAAATTATTATTATTTAAGTCTACATTAATAACGTTAACATTAGAGTATTAAACTTTTTGAACATAAACTTTCAATTTTTTTAACATAATATATTTATTAATTTGTTAAAATATCTAAGCTTACTAACTTATACTACTTCCGTTTTTTAATATAAGAAATAATGGCAAGATTTTTTAATTATAAGGAATATAGCATCAATTTTTAATGTATTAATGATTATTTTTATTTTATACCCTTAATTTATTATGAAGTCTACTAATAA
>PYAF01001841.1:1786736-1798462 GCA_007407185.1 Glycine tomentella
AAATTAATAATTTTTTTTTAGATTTTAAATTAATAACCTTGTGTGTGAAAAACCATTATATCAATCCTTTTTTTATCGAACAATTATATCACACTTAAAGAGAGGTTTAAATAAGTTTTTAATCTCTATAATATATAATTTTTTTTTTAATTTTGATCTTCATAGTTTTTTTTTTTTATATATAGGTCTGTGCCTTTGTTATCTTTTTTCAAATTAGTCCCTTAGCTTGCTGTTTCAATCCCTATAAAATCATAAATTATTGATATAAGTCCATCTTATATTGAAAAGTTTTAATTTTATTCATAATTGTTTTACAGGTTTGTTATCAAATCTATTTTTGTAATATCAAATCTCTATTCTATAATTTTTTTTATCAAATCCCTGACATTAGGGATCAAAACGGAAAAAAAATTAATAAGGACACTAATAAGAAAATAATCACAAAAACCAAAATAAAATCATATATTATAATAAATAAAAAGTTATCTAAGGTTTTTTTTTTATTAATGATGAAAAATAAAGAACAAAATTACAAGCGATAAAAACTATGTCAAGTGCATTAACAGTTATACCAAATAAAATATTATTGGGCCAAAGTTTTAGAGTGATCAATAATACATAGGTATAAACTTCCTTCTAGTGTGACCAAAGTTATCTGAGGTTTTAAAAACATATTTTCAAATTGCATATAATATGGGTAATTTCAATAAACTAACGTATACCATTTTAACCTGTATATTATATAAGGGTCCGTCTAGTGATATTTCAGACTAAATTAATTAAGGCCCAATCCGCATATATAGTGCTATCTCAGTTACAAAGAGGGTTACAACTCAAATCATAAGTGTTGTGCTTCCTACACTCCCGTTATTTTAAATTTATTCCCTTTTAAAAAAATTAACTACTGAAATTCAAACAAAAAATTTAAAGTGATTTTATATTTTAATTTTAAAATAAGTTGGAAAAAAGAAAACAAATTTATTTGATATATATATAAAATAATCAAAGCAAAAAGAATTGTTTTATTCATTAACTAAATGTATGATTCATCACCATCATTTTCATCACAATATTTTTAATAAATCATACTATTTTCTAATAAAATTTAATATTTATGTTATTTTCAATATTATTTTTTAACTGAGAATAAATGTAAAGTAATTTGTCCATTGACTTTCTAAATGTAAAATAAAAGTTCTCAAATAATCTACAAATTTATATATGTATATATTATAATCTTGGATTTATCCTGGTGTATGTATGCTAATTTGTATATGGTACAATTTTTTTTTAACTCTTGAATATATAAAGGTGTATAATGTTATCCTGAAGCTTCTTTTGTCATAACATTTCTTCCTTCCATGGTGTCTCATTCCCTGAATCTAATTTGATGTTTCTGACAACATGCCTCCGACGACCGACGTACCCTGTTGCATATCCATTTGTGTCATGACTCTGCCGCCATTGCAGATTTGTTCGATCGGTCTGCTCCATGTGCGAGCGACTTCGCTGCAAAAGAATCAATCGATTAAAATCTTAGGTCGTTCGATCAGAAAAACATAAGACCATTGAATTCCAGTTTTGAGCTACGAATTTGAGAAAGAAAAGAAAGAGAATCGAAGGGGAAGCAATAACATCGGAAATCGGAAGAGGAATATAATACCTGATTGCGAGGGAGTTAGGGTGCGGTAAGAGTGGGCGAAGGGAAGGAAAAGGAAGGTTCTAGTTTTGAGTTTGGGATTTGGAAATTGAAATTAACGAAATAATGAATGACTGAATGAGAAGAAAGTGTCGACATTCAATTGATGATACTTTGCGAGCGCACACGATGCTTTTCCAGAAAATGTATGTATAGTGTATTGGGATTTTAGTTCTGTTACGTAGATATGACAATTTATTCTACGAATAATGGAAACTTACTAGTTTCATATTCTATAGAAGTTTCACTTTGGCAAATTGATTGAAGCTAGAGATCTTGATATTAATTTCACATTAACAAAGGGTGTTTTGAAAGTAATTAATACACTCAGGGACCACTTTCTTGTGTTCATGACTTTATTGTTATTGATGTTCCACTTTGGTTTCTTACGAGTGTGTTTGGATTAGGAAATTAAAATGGAAAAAGTAATTATTCAGAGGATTTAAAATTTTTTCCCTCCAAATAATTTGTTTTGTTTGGATATTTATTTAAAAGAAATTTTAAATTTTAGCATTTTAAATTAGAATTTGTTTTAAACTACAGACTTGGAATTTTAAATTCTTCAAAAAAATTCAAGAATTCTAATTCCTCGTTACTCTTCCAACGCTCTCGTTGACTTTCAACCCACACTCTCTTTCTCTCTCTCTCACTCACTCACTCCTCTCAACCCTCAACCCACACGCTTTCTCTCGCTCATTCCTCTCAACCCACACGCTGTCATTCCTCTCAACCCACATGCTCTTGCTCCCTTGCGATTTTGAGACCCTCGCTCTCTCATAGTGGTGACAACTCTCTCACGGTGGTCCATATAAGGTTGGTTTTATTTTCACAAAACTCTCACATGGGGTATTTTTACCTAGGGTTTCATTTTTTTATTTCTTTAATTTGTGATTTGTTTTTTATTTAGTTGTTTGATTTCATTGGTTTTGTTTTTGGCTTGATAGAGTTGCGTTGGTTTCTTGCTCATTGTGCATTTTGTTGTTGGATTTCTCATTGCGTTGATAGGGTTGGTTTCGTGACCTCGGAAGTCTGTCGCAACCTCTGTCGTGCCCTTCATTCCGCTTCACTTTGGCTCACTTTGCCTCACCCTCGTCCCACCGTGACAGTGCTTGCCTCTATTGCTTCCAACCTCCATCGTGTAGTAAGTAGCAGTGTACAATTTATGGTCCTTTAGAAGATTAATGTCTTTGTTGTTCGTGCTCCCTCATTTGTTATAGGTTTCAATTATATTATCCTGGTGTTGGCAACATGCTTATTAATTTGTTGACATTGCCAATTTATGTTTGTGTTTGTTTAAACTCGATATATACTGAGTTTAAAGTATAAATCCCTTCTGCATTATTGTGTTGGCTAGTTGAAGCCAGAAGTATATATGTCTGTTGGTTTTATGATTGTTGTGAATTAATTTATTGGTTTGACAAAATAGAGTGAATTAGGCCAACTTGTCGAAACATATATGAACTGAAAACATATTCATTTGAGTTATTTGAGTCCCGTAACTAGTACATGGTATTATATTTGTCAAGTAAAACATAGAAAACAAGAAAGTAATAAGTCCTATTTCTTGATCGTCCAAACACAAGGTAGTCATTTTTGGATAATTCCTATATCTTGACAGATCGAACATATTTTTAAGCTTGGCAATAGACAAAAAGACAAACATATTGATAAAAAGGCTCCACCAAAATTTATATGAAATTTATACAGATACATAGAGCAAAATTAGAATTGAAACAAAAAGGCCACTTATGTTTCAATAGAAGTATGGTCTTTGCATGCTTATTTTATTATCCAAATAGCTCTGCAGCTATTTATCTATTCTAGGCCTTGAATGTTCACAAAACCCTGAATTAACTACCCTGAATGTTCACAAAACCTAAGTAGATCTTTGAATAGTGAGAAGCAAGTTTCAGTATGCACGAGAGCCACTGCTACTTGCAGAAGATTTCTTACCACTATACTTCTGCCAAATATTAAAAGAAACGGTGTTATATTTCAGGCAGAAAGAAAATCAAGGTATATGATTGAAGGGAAATTTAAGCATAAGAAAATCAAACCTACTTTCCCAAGTTGAAGGGGATATATTTGTATTTCATCAAGTGTGCAACTTGGCATCTCATTGTGAGGACAAAGAGAACAAACCAGTAACAAAGTAATATAGGCCAAAAGACAGGAACATCAAACAGGGAAAAAAAAGTCATCACAATCACTTTGAATAAAGAAATTACACATACAAGTGAAACTCACACCACTGAAAATCACTACTCATTACATAGGTTGATTTTAATTTATAGGAGAAGCTTAAGGTCCTATTTGACCAAACAAAGGGTAAAATGAATTAAGCCATATTTGAATAAACTTATAAACACTTGTATAAAATTAACTTATACACTTAGCTTATATAGAAACGATTTGATTTTTTCTCACAAGTTAAAATCAACTTATACACATTTAGGATGTGTTATATTCTATGTGTTTCCAAATATTCCTTATGGCTATTTCTTTGTCAGTTTGTGGTGCTACACGTTCGAGCTAGATTGTTTTAATTTACTTTATTATCTATATAATGTAATTGTGTAGGGGTTGGTTTCTTTGATTAGTTTAATACAAGTTTCTAATTAGTGGATTATGAGAAAATTAATAGGCTAAATTTACCATTAATTATGTTTGGTTGATTAGCTATCTAGGGCCTAGGAGGTCAACAAAATGTAATTATAAGTAGAGATATATGCATCTTATTCTAATATCAATCATGATCACTATTCATAAAGTAAATTTAAATGGTCTTTACCTATTACAAAAGTAATGGTCCTTTTTTGATTAAAGTCAGATGCTTAAATAGACCAGTGACATGATACTTTTCTTTTATTAAAGTTAAGGACTCTTTTTGTTATTATATTATTTTTTTTAGTTAATAGTGTGGATAGTCAAGAAATGGAAAATAATATAGTTAATGCTTCAATTGCTTCAAGAAAACGTATTAGAGATGAAGAGGAGGAAGAAGAACTTGAACAAACATTTTTCATTATGGTTAGTGTTGTCACCATGCTTTTGGGTGCAATGACTTGGTATCATGACAGGTACTTTGTTAAGGAACTTGCCCAAAATTTGGAATTAGAAAGACGTAGGTTCCTCAATCGTTTATACAGGAGAACAAAAGCTGATTGCATTGAACAATTAAGGGTCAGTAAAAATGCATTTTTTAAGCTTTGTAGAATTTGTCAAGAGAAAGGGCAATTGGTAAAAACAAGAAATGTTCCTATAACTGAAGTTGTGGCAATGTTTTTGCATATCCTTGCTCACAACCTAAAGTATAGAGTTGTGCACTTTAGTTATTGTAGATCCATGGAAACAATAAGTAAGCAATTCAAGAATGTTCTGCGAGCTATAATGGAAGTAAGCAAAGAATATTTGAAGTTCCATGACTATAATCTAGAGGGTCCGGTGGAAAACAAATGGAGATGGTTTAAGGTAAGCTTGTCATTTGTTAGTAATTATAAGGTACTTTATGTGATTACAACTTATTTTATATTTTGAAATGTTTATAAAATTCAATTGGAGCACTTGATGGGATACATATTCCAGTAACTGTTGCTGCAGAAGATAGACCTAGATATCGTAATAGAAAAGGTGATATCTCTACAAATGTTTTAGAAGTTTGCGGTCCAGATTTAAGGTTTATATATGTGTTGCCTGGGTGGGAAGGGTCACCAAGAGATTCTCGAGTATTGTGAGATGCTTTACATCGTCAAAACTGTCTCCATATTCCAAGTGGTAATATTATGAAATGATGATACTTTATATATAATATTTTTTTATATAATATTATATATATATATATATTATTTTTTAAAACCATTGTAAGCAAATATTTTCTTGTGGATGCGGGGTATACAAATGGCCTTGGATTTTTAGCACCTTATTGAGGGACTAGATATCATCTTAATGAGTAGATCGAAAACACCCCTCAAAATTACAAGGAGTTATTTAATCTTCGTCATGTAAGTGCAAGGAATGTTATTGAAAGGTCATTTGGGGTATTGAAGAAAAGATTGAGTATACTAAAAACTCCTTCTTTTTTTGATATAAAAACACAAATAAGAATTATTAATGCTTGTTTCATGCTACACAATTTCATAAGAAATGAACAACAAAGTGATCCAATTTTGGAAGCCCAAGACTTGGAACTTTTATCTGTTGTTGATAATGAGTTAACCAATCAACAAATGGAAAGAGTCACAAGCAACAACAGAGATGAAGTCACAACTATCCAAGCAACTGAGGAATGGACAAGATTTCGTGACACTTTAGTGATGGATATGTTTACTACCTATCAAATAAGAAGAAACTTTGATTAGGGAGATGTTTTTAGTGGATTTGGATTTTGTTTCTTATGTGTAATTGACCCTATATTCATGTATGTGTGATACTTTGGATTTTTGTATTTCATAATACTTTGGATTTTGTTTTCTTTTTATGTGTAATTAACTTTATACTTTCGTACAATGCTAATTTGACATATCTTACCTTTATATATATGCAATTATATATGTGAGATTATTACTTTTTGATCTAGAGAAATGGAATCAAGCAATGTGAAGAACAAGTCAATTGGAAAAAGAAAGATGGCTAGTAAGGACACAAGAAGTTACTTTGCATGGAATTTGGAAATGGAGCGTGTGCTAGCTGATGCACTTAGAGATCAAAAAAATTTGGGGAATAAAGGTGATGGAAATTGGAAAGCAGTAGCATACAGTACTGCAACTCAAATTTTGTCCAAGCGTTTTGGAGTTCACCTCATGCCAGATAATGTTAAGAATCATTTTAAGCTTTGGAGAACATGGTATGGAATTGTCAGTGATATTCTTAGTCAAAGCGGATTTGACTGGGATAACACAAAATACATGATTACCATTGAAAATGAAATTGCATGGAGTGAATATGTTAAGGTAGTCAATCATCTTTTTTAATTTTATTTATTATTCAATTGTAGTTATTATTTGTGTCATCATTAACATGTTTCTATTTTTTCAAGTCACACGAAGAGGCCAAACGATTTCGATTCAAAGTCATTCCTAATTGGGATGATATTGTAGACCTATGTGCAAAGGATAAAGCTACTGGAATTGGAGATGAAAATGCATTAGATGTGGATGATATCATGAGCAAAGAAGCAAACGAAGAGGAAGCAGTTCATAGTGTGAGTATTGACTTAGAGGGATCAAGTTCTGCCACAAGGAGAAACATTCGCCCAAGAGTGGAGAGAAAGAAGGGATGATTTTCTCAATGAAAGAAGTAGCTGAGTCATTGAAAGAATTTGTTGACGTGACTAAGAAGATGGAGAATAAAAAAAAGATGAAGATAAAAGAAGCTCAAGAAGTAGTACATGAAGTGTTGAATGAGCTAGATAATATACCTAATTTTAATGGTGCACTTCGACATAAAGCAATCGATTGGTTGACAGAAAATCCCATTAAGTTTGCAATTTTAAAAGCTCTTCCATTGGATGAGAAGGAGGATTACATCTCGTCTTTTATGCCTTAATGCCAAATTAAAGGTACATTTGTATTATCTGTGTCAGTGTCAATATATGGATTGAAATTACAATATATGATTAAAATTTGCTTCATTAATATGCATATATTACTTTTACTTTGGGTTCTTTATATATCTTGGAGATGGACTTGTTTGAGAGTTGACAGTTGGTGTTTGCTTCTAGCCTATGATTATTAATCTTATTGTTTTCTATTTGATACTGAGCATTGGTTCCACATTATGCAGACCGGGAAACAACAGTTTCATTGTGATGATTGTTAGATTTGTAGGTGCATTGTTTGTTCGTTTGAATAAATTCATCCATCATGACTTTAGTTATCTAAGTTTATGACATACTACTAATTTTGGTGATGAAATTTGGAACAGAATTGGTGGTCGAATCTTACTGGGTGATTTTGGCATGTGTGGAGAAGACCTGTAAAAGCCCTATTAAGCATATTAGATCTGATGAAGGGTAGCTCCATTTTTCAAGGTAATGGAAGGTTGAGATAAACTATAGATGAAAACATAAAAAAAGATTTGGAGGTCAATGGACTTTCTATAGACATGATTCACATTAGTACTGATAAAAAAAAAAAAAGAACATATGTCCAAGTCACATTTTTTTCCATCATTTCTGTCAAACTATTATTTTCTTTCATTCCTTATTCTGCAGAAATCTAGTTTGGGTTGTGTTGACATCTGAATTCCTTTGAACTCTGAAACTTCATGATACCCTGATGAAGTGCCCAGAAGAGATGTTTGAAAACTAATGTTGATGGTTATTGTTCAATGTGTGTAGAAGCATGTCTGATTTATATCTCATTCTTTGTTTGCTTTGGATTCTAATATTGATGATTATTGTTCAATGTGTGTAGAAGCATGTCTGATTTATATCTCATTCTTTGTTATTGATTTACATGAAATTCACCGTTCATGAACTATAGTCAGTTTGAAATTGATGAGATTATATATTATGTATATATAGGATATGTTTCCAGATAATACTAATATAGTAGGAAGTAGGAACTAGAAGCCAATAACAACCCACGTCCTCCAATTTTGTTTTTTTTATATGGTTTATATATTTTATGCCCCCAATGTTTAATGATACATCAAGACAAAGCAGTATATTCTATTCCAAAGGGAATAAGTAAACTGTAATATGTAGCGTGTTGATTTAGGAGTGGATTTTGGGAGGTGTTCCAAGTTGCAAGTTGCAAGGTTAATGTGGAATCCAATGGGCACTGTTGGCTAAAGAAAAAGTAATATATTCTATTTCCTTGTTTGTTCCTTGAAATATCTATCTTCCAATGTTTGTATGACACCCTTAAAATATCTATGAATACTGTGAAAATGCTTAGATAACACTATTTTGTTCAAAACACATAAAGAGCTGTCTTTATATGCCTAGTGCAAAGTCTCTTCTTTTGAAATTAAAATATGGTTTAAACTATGTTGGTAACTAATATGAATATATTATTGTAACTGTACTCCCTTAAGCAATTGTTTGATTATTATAAGATAAATAAGTTCATATATCTTGAATATAAGTCATTATATTTATTTCTTATGGTTAATTATATATCTAGGTTTGAAAACTCTATACCAATCATTACTAATACAACTAATGATTTTTTTGTTGATGTGCAGATATAGATCATGAGAATGTCTTTTGGCTTGTAGGGATTACTTTTTTGAATTAAGTTTTTCAAATTATTTTAATGTCTTAGATTGTATGCCGGAATTAGTAATGTTCAAACTATTCTCATTTTTATATTTTTAATGACAATGATTTTGATTAAATGTAGATAAAGTATTTTATATATGTTTTCCTTTGTTTTAATTTTTCTTGTTGAAATATTTTTTTACACTTTAGTTCTAAATTTATATTTTAAAAATATAATTGGACAAGAATATATATAGATTTTTAAAACAATTATTATAAAAATAATAATATTTATTTATATGACCATTTATATTTTAAAAATATAATCAGATCCAAAAAATGAAATATAATAAATTTAAATTATTTAATTCAAACAAAGAATTCAAAATATAAGAAATTTAAATTGTTTTATCCAAACAAGAAATTTCAAATTAAAAGAATTTATATTGGTTTATCCAAACAAGGAATTTTAAAAATCCAAGAATTTTAATTGATGTATTTCAATTTCCCTGAATTTCAAATTCTCTAAAATTTTAAAATGCTCCATCCAAACACAAAAGAAATTACTCCACCCAATTTGTAAAGGCAGTTTAATGCGTATTTAACAATAAACCAAACTTTTAAACAAAATCTTTTAAAATATAATTAAAATAATTTATTATAATTATTATAATTTTATTTGAATTTTTCAGATTCTTTAGATGTAAAAATAGTTATGAAATTACCATATATAGTTTTATTTAATATTTTCTATTAATCAATAATAAAATTAATTAATTTAATCTTCTAACATTGTTATTTTAAATAATTTTTTCTTAATTTAGTTTTTAAAACCTTTTTCTAAGTTAATTTTTTTTTTGAATTTTTTGATATTATTTGTATTTTTGAAGAAGAAAAAAAATGTCCTGTAAGTACGTACCTTCATTTGTGTATCATCTATTACTTATAAGATTTCTTTTAAAACATTCGATTTTAAAATCAAATTTGGAAAGAAAAAATAACATTATAAAAATAAGTAATGTAATAAGCGTTACACTAATCCTCCCCTTAGGGGCTCAAATAATGTAAAAAAATCAAGAATTATTGAGTGTAATTAGAGTGAATTTTAAGGAAGTCCATATAATTTACTCTTAACAATATCTATAAGAGTTTAAAGAAGGGATTTACTGGTCTTATTCTAAGTAGAGGCCAAATTTATTAAACAGAACGCTTGAAATATATGCTTGAATTTTGAATTTTGAGTGAGTGAAATGTATGCCAGTTCAATTTGAATATGGTCTAATTCAAACTTAATCAATCATGTAAAATAATTTTATATTATTATTCAATTACAAACCATTATATATAATAAATTTGTTGAATTTTAACAATAATAATTTTATGATAGTAATAACTATCATAAAAGTCATATCAATATTAATAATTTTTTATTAGTTGATTTGTAAAAGTATTTTATATTATATTGATGATGCATAATCATTAAAGTCTTAAATATTTACTACTTATGTTTTGCCAATTATTTTCTTTCATGATTTTATTTACAAAGTGTTTGATTTGGATGAAATATATTAATGGAGGAAGAGGAGGAATTAAAGGAAAGAAATGGAATTTTTTTAAACTTGAGTTGTTTGGTTCAATTTGTAGAAGGAGAATGAAAGGAAACAAATATCCTCATGCTCCCTCCAATATTGGAAAAGAAGAGGAGGAAAAAAGAATTTAAAACATTTCAATTGAAATGTCTAAATTAAATATCTTTATTATCTTTGAAATTTAAAATTTTAATGATACAATAGTAAATATATTTTTAATTTTTTTTTCCTTGTGAACCAAACAAGAACATGACTACTCTCTTTTTCCATTAAAATTCCCCCCCTCTTATTCTCTCAATCAAACATAATGCTGATCAAAATTTCTCCTCTCCCTTTCCTTCTCTTTTCTTCTTCTTCTTCTTCTTCATTAAATTTTCTCTCATTTCCTCCATTGAGTAAAACAGATCTTTAAGGTCCTGAATGACATTATAGACCTTGTTAGGCATTGACACTACTACACAAGCCATTTTTAACGTCGTGTCATCTAAGTCGGTTGTAAGAAAACCGACGTTGTATGTAGGCCAGGGGCAATTTAGTAAATAATAGAATTGATTTCGCTATTCGACGTCGGTTTTTTTGTTGACCGTCGTTGTAGATGCATTTTCAAAGTTTTTTTTTTAAAAAAATATAATTATTTAGCCATATAACGTCGGTTTTTTAAAATGACCGTCGTCGTTTTGAGACTTTTCAAAGTCGGTTTTGTTAACAACCGACTTTGATTCTATTTAAAAAATTTTAAAAGGCAAATTAATCCCACCCTAGTCCCCTTTGTATGCGCGTGTTCTCTCTCTCGTTCATGTAGCTTCTCAGTTCCTCCCACCCAAGCCTCCCCCTCTTCCAACTTCGCCACCTCCCTCCGTTCTCCTCCCCTTATGTGTCGTCACGGCGGCTTCTCACTATCCCCTTTTCCTTTATCATCGTCACTGCTGCTCTCCCGCTGCTAGGGTTTTCGTCTCTGTCGCTGTGGTCGCTTTGCTCGCGGTGCTGCGCAATTGGGCGGTCGTAGACGTTTCCGTACATGCTCCACTGGTTTCTTTTGTTGGTTTCTGGGCGTCGTTGGCTTCGGAGGAGTAGTGGGAAAGGAGAGGTGGGTTATAATAATCATGTTATCTACTTAGGTTTACCAGAACTTTTTTTTCATTTAACTTCTGTAAAAGCTAAGGTCCATGTGTTTGTGAATATGCCTGAAAGAGAATTTGCCCTTTTTGTCTGGCCCTTTTTGTGTTTATGTGGC
>PYAF01001841.1:1802000-1835848 GCA_007407185.1 Glycine tomentella
GATTTTTAATTCATTTTAAATTTTGTAAATATAACTTTCATTATATTACAAACACTTTTAATCAAATGATAGATTTTAGAATGAATTTATTTAGTGAAACGTTATTAAAGCTAACTAAGAGTGATTTGATTTGCATATATATTAGTGTAAGATGCTCACTTCTCAAAAGTTATTAAGGTAAAATTTGCAATTCTTTTTTTAAAAAAATGGAGTGAAATATGCAAAATTAATTTTCTATAATATTGTTTTACTTTTTTATTTATATTTTTACTTGATAATAATTAAAAAAAATTGTTTCTTGAATTATATGGTGAAGAAATAGGTGCATTTCACTATTTTGTTAATTAATGGAAAATCGAAAATAAAAAGTGTTTAAAAAAAAAAGGTTCAACGAAGTTGGTTATTATAAAAAACTTGACTTTGTATGGAACCCTTCTAAGTCGGTTCTTAAAATAACCGACTTTGTAATGGAAGCCTTCTAAGTCGGTTCTTCAAATAATCGACTTTGTAACCTGTCATTCAAAGTCAATTATTTTAAAAACCCGACTTTGTATGTAAGCTTTCTAAGTCGGTTTTTATAATAACCGACTTTGTATGTAACCTTTCTAAGTCGGTTTTTTAAAATAACCGACTTAGAATGTTCGGATTTAAAAAAATAGAAAATAAAAAAATATATATTCGAAGTCGGTTTTTTAAAAACCGACGTTATTAGCCTTGCATATTTTACGACGTTCGAAACAAGGTCGGTTTCAAAACCGACTTTGAATGGCAAAAATAACCGACTTAGATTGCTATTGCTGTAGTAGTGTGAAACAAAATTTTAGTGATTTCTTGTTCTCACGATGTGATTAACGATGCCTTGAACAATGATAAATTTCAATTTAAATTTTATGCACGTGCAAAAACATATTCTCAACCAATCAAAAATTATTATAATATTATATTTTTAAAGTAATTATTATAAAAGTTAATAAATTTATATTGTGGTTTATGGTTGCATAACGGTGTGCATAATACACTATTTACTCTTTAATTAAAGGTTTTTAATGACTAGAATAATGGAAATACCTATTACATTACTTTCCTAAAATAAAACTATTGTTTCTAGAACTCTATTTTAAGAAAAAACAATATTGGCTAAAAACGAAGGAATGGATAATACATTGTTCATCTCAAATACAGACGTTTGGTAGATAAATTGTCTATATTTTATTTTGTTTATATGAAAGCTCTATATATGGTAGAGCTTTTCTATGAACAGTCATTTTGCTAATTTTCTTTTATATACTTCGGTAAGCAAAAACCATAGTCAACATCATCAGCACGGTTCAATGTCTATACAGTTAATTTATAGTTGCTAGTCTTGTAGAATATTTTGTGAAAGTTATTTTTTGGTCAGCTGTGAAAGTTATTTATCATCTACCATGACTAAAACTTTTGGTATTTTAGTAATATAACGTGCAACTTACATAATTTATATTAGGCAATACGTATCGTCAGTTAATAATTTATAAGAAAAAAAGGGGGGAAAACAACAAAAAGTTAAAGATGGTGCATGTGAAGTATATGTGAGCAAAAAACGTTAAAATTTTTGCTTATCTGACTTTTTTTGGGGGGGGGGGGGGGGGGGGGGGGTTGAATTGCGTATCTTAATTTGACGAGAGAGAAAAATTGATTGAATAAATTGACTTGATAACATCTTAAACAGTGTAAAACGTTTATAAGTTTTGGCCGTTTACATTAATCCAACATTAGCCTAATTTCGTACGAAGCTTCGTAGACAAAACGCATCTCACATGACCAATGGAAATTTTGTTGTCGAGTTTGATGACTTCTTTAAACTTTTATCACGACACGAAGTCTTAAGCACAAGCAAGAATGATGATGGTAATATCTCAATATTTTTGTTGTTGGTGATCAACTAGCTTAGCTAGTGACTACAAAATAACGTGCTTTCATTCTTGTAAAGTGAAGAAATAGCAAAGAGTTCGAGGAAGTAAAGTAAACTAATGAAAGTGCTACGTGGCCCACCACAGTTTTTCTTGGAAGATTCATGGGAAGGAGGCTTCTCATGATATTGTGGTGTGGTGTGGCCGTGTGGGTACTTCATGTAAGCAAATAAAGCCACCCACTTCAGTGCAAATAGCTTTCAAAGAATATAATAATAACAACAACGGAAACAACAACAAATCATAAAAGAAGAAGAAGAGAACAAGGAAACAACAGCATGGCATTAGCATATGATAAAAAGGCTTTTAAAAACTTGAGCTTACGAAATCATTATATCGTTTGCTACGAAAAATATCAAAACAAGTAGTATCTTATGAAAGTAATTAATAATGTTTGTGAATAGTTAACACCCATTCGGGGAAAAAATGTGTATTTTATCATGCAGACAACTCCTTGTTAGAAAACGTATGTGTGCCGCGTTGCACCGTGTGCATGGGGGAAACCCGTTTCTTTTCCTTGTTTTTTCATGTATTTCTTTAATAATTGTTAAGCTATTGTTTTAAACAATTCTTTAGCTACTCATGCTCTTACAAAAAAAATATGTACCAAAATAATAATGCATTAGCCACCATCAAGCATGTGAATAAGAAGGTAACATTATTTTAATTTAACCAATGATCTTGAGTTCAAATTTTATTGCCTATGTAATATTCTCATCCAATTCAAAAGAATATATATATATATATATATATATATATATATATATATATATAATACAACAATGCTTTAGCTTATGATAAATTATGAACCTAACCAAAAGAATAAAAAACAAGGAAGTGAATCTCGTGGAACGTGTTGGGGTTTACTTCATTAATATTTAATTATTTTGAAGTATGCTAGTTATATTTATAATATTGGTCACCTTTTTAGAAGGATCCTAATTAATATTTGATTTCATTATACTAATGAGCATATGATTGAGCGAATAGATTAGTTGGCAAGAGACTATATTAATTTGAAAGATTTCAAGTTTAAGTCTATAAGAATGTGTATCACATACTTAAAGACGGAGTATACGGTACGCAAGCATAACCCATGCGTACAGTGCGAGAGGAACCGGTAACCGTTAGATTGATTTTAATTTTCATCAAACGATTATTATTTTTTAATTCTCTTTTTCTTTTTTCTTTTTTCTTTGTCTCATTTTCCCTTTCTACCCTTTTTCTTTTTTCTCTTTCTTCTCTCTCCGCATTCTCGTCTCCGCGTTCCGGCCCCATTCCCATTGCTACCGTTGCCCTCTGCCACCGTCGACCATGACGGCATCAGCACGTTCGAAACCATAAACACTAGTATAACCATACCCAGAAATGAAGGTCTATGGGGCGGATCTTGCTGGTAGTGGTGTCAGAGGTGGGTGTTCACCAGGGGTTAGATCTGGCTGTTGGTGGTAGGGAGGAAGAGAAAGAGAAGGAGAAAGAAACGCAATGGTGACAACCCCAGCGAGAGCAAGACCAACAGTTTCTCCTGAGCTAGGTGATGTGGATGGAGGGTCGTTTTCCGGGGGAGCACCGCTTGGTTTCGGTTGGGTAGACGGCGGTGATCGCGGTGGTGAAGGGTGGTTTGGCCCTGAACCTATTGGTGCCGGCGACGGAGTAACATGGGAACCAGGTGAAGGTGGAGTTTGAATTGCAGTTGGGGGCGAAAGAGAATGTGGAGGAGGGGCTTGAGATTGTGGTGCTGGAGGAGAATTTTGTGGAGGTGATGGTGACGACTGCGGCGGTGACGGTGGTGGCTCTGACGGAGAGGGTGGAGGAGCTGAATCTTTTGAAGGCGGGGGAGTTGATGAAGGCGGCGGAGACGGTAGAGTTGGCGGTGGATGGGAGGTGCTGCGTTCCTCCCGCAGTTGCACCCAGTAGCTGACGGCGATGGGAGGTGCCTGCAATGAGAGGTGCTGAGGAAGATGAGGGCGTTTTGGTAAATCGCAACAAAAAAAAAAAGAAAAATAAAAAAGAAGCCTCCAATCGAACGACACAGGTCACTCATTCGTAAATTACGCACAGGTTTTGATTTCGTACCCTAGTCTCCCTCATACTTAAAAGGGTGAGTTATTTAATCTTACCTAGCTTGCTACGCATCAATTAATTATATATTTAATATATGACATCCTGATACTGGTTATTTTAGACTCCAAAAATTATACCAGTGATTATTTATCACGGTTTACAAAAAAAAATAGTTAAAATTTTAGTATCCTAGAAGTTCTCATTTTACACAAATCATATATGGTAACTTCTCTTCTGTCATTTAGTTTGAGAGAGTTTTGGTGCCTTTGTTCACTATGTCAATAAAATTATGACCTGCGTATGTTCTCATTACTTAAATATATTGGTAGTACCACATTCATTTCAAGCATTTCAAGTAGAGAGTGATGTCACAGTCATATGATGATATTTCAAAAAATATCGCATCACAAACTCTGTTGTCAGCACAATAAGATCTTGAGAGTTGAGATTGAAGCATAATTTTAAAAATATATGTTAATTTGATTTGGCAACAAAACACGCCTGTCATAATTAATTTCACTGGATTTGTATAAAAAAAAACCCTTTCAGACAGAAACACCATATATGCGTCACCTAAATTATATATATATGCGCGCGCGCTTATGTATGTATATATATACAAATATTTGAGTGGATATATTCCAAATTTGTTGAAATTGTACTATCATCCCTTCGATCAATTTCTAAAATCCGTAAATATCTATATATAGTTAGAAGCTGTTTTCAAGAAACTTGAAAAGAGAATTAGCAGAAGATGAAACAAAAAGTATAGTTGGTTTTCTATTTTAATTAAGTACGAAGCCATGGGCTCAAATACTTAAATATGTTTCAAACACACAGATAATTAATTAAATATGTTTGGATATAGGTGACTACCACTACAGTGTAAGTAGTACTATTATTTTCTTACTCATGCCATCCAATTACTTTCCCTAAACAAAATGTATTGAAACGGTAGCAATAATTCAAACTTTCAAATAAGATTCACATATATACAAGTTTTAGAAATAAAAGAATCAACGCAATTTCGACAAAATACACATTTTTGTAGTATGTGAAAAAGAAAACAAAGCTGTAGGCTCTACAAATAATTTGGCCACGCAACATGAAACTGAATTAATGTCAATGATGCATCTAATTAAGCTAAGCTTTCTCATAAAATCAAATACCATTACTAGATATCTAGCATGCACCCCAAAATGAATGAGCCAGTGATTTGGGTCATTAATTAGGTAGATAGATATTTTTACAGTAAGGGTTCACCGAATAGAGCATAATTTGTTGCCTATAATTGCGACAAAAGCTGTCTAGCTCCTCACACACAATTGCCTAATTTGATCAGAGTACTAAAAACTCGAAGAAACTCTCTCTCACGAAAAAAAAACTTGAAATGCATGGCAGGGCCCTATTAATGATAATTTGATGTAACTGAGACCTTGATATAGCTACGTGTCACTTCCCTTTTTTATTGTTTGCACTATCCAAATTAAAGAGCATGATGAGCCACATGGGTGGGTGACCTCAAACGCGTTAGACATCTATAGGCACACACCTCCATCCATCTGCCACTCATGGAGTCATGTTCACGAGTCATGACCATGTTGCCACCAAACACATCCCCCACAAACACACCAGAATTAAATTATTATATACTTCATAATTGTCATAGTTTCCACCAACTTTGGTATATGTTATTGATTTAAATCTTTTAAGTGATAATATAATTCTTTGATAAATTATCATATTATCATTTAATTAATAATATAATACTTTGTTAGTTTATTATGTTATCATTTAATGATAGATACTAAAAACGAAAATTTGAAAATATCTAATAATAAAAACAAAAATGTTTTAAGTAGTATATGCATGCACGTAATTGAATTTTCTCAAATTTTTATAAATTAAAAATCTCAATTATATATATATATATATAGAAACTAATCAAAAGTTTAGATACATAGTAATAGTAATGTTGTACACTATAATAATTTATTTTCAAACATACATTTTTTTTAATAAACCATCCATTTAGTTCCTGAACGTTTATACTCCCTGATATATGGTTTCTAAAGTAATGAAATTATATGAGCAATATTTTTATAACTATCCAGCTAGCCCCAGAGATAATATATTTTATTAATATATTTATTAACTAATTTAATAGATTTTTCAATATATAAGAAACTATTACCATAATTTCAAAACTTATATATATATATATATATATATATATATATATATATTAGCTGATGAATGAAATTGAGAAAAATTACTAGGAGTCAAGGACTAGCTACCAAATATTCACATCTCTACTAATGTTATAAAACACATTTAAAATTTTCAACTTATAAAAAATAATTAATAACATCTAATTACGTATTACATGGAGATTAATCAAAGTTTATGATAGTCTAGAGATACTTAACAATTTCTTTGCTTAAATTGTAATTTAGCATTTTTTTCATCATTGTAAAAAAAATTATTTTGGTACTTGTAAAATATATTTGTTTTATTTTTTGTCCTTAAAGCATTTTAGATAAAAAAAAATTCACAATTCAAAATACTTTTTTTTATCATTCAAAGCACTTTAGAGAACGAAAACACAAAATAATCACACTTTGTAATACAAGACGAAAATGAAAAAAAAAGTTAAAATAGAGAAAAAAATATTTAAGCCTAATTTCTTTAATTTGAAGGTGTATTTCACATTTGTTCATGGAAGAGAAAAGAGGAGAGAGAAAGGTTATAGCATCCCTGATTTTCGACATCTTGATGGCTCTTATATTACGACATTTCACGTGGTGACACTACACTCAACATTCTTGTTGGTTAGAATCCTCCTTTGGTAGTCCTTTTTAAGACCTTGACAATTGACTATGCTTGCTTTCTGGATAAATGACAACACGTTTTTTAGGAAACTTCCCCGAATGTCACTCATCACATAACTACTTAAAGCTAAACATGTTTAGTTGTGAAGTTCTTAAAGGAATTAATTGGTACTACCTATACTAACAAAATACATTTACTTTTCAGTAACTCATTACTTAAGAACTCAACATCTTTATTGGTCAAAACCCTCCACTAGTCAAAACTCTCCATATGTAGTCATTTTTGATACCTTGATAATCGTCTATGCCTGCTTCCAGGATCAATGACTGACCCCACAAATCAATATGAGACTTTTCAGCTTACTTTGTCTTCACTTATATGCTTTCTGTGAATTTTTTCAGAAGGTCTTCTATCACATAACTACTTCAAACTAAAAACGCTTAACTGTGAAATTCTTAAGTGACAGACTATCGAAAAATAGATTGTTAATATAAATAATATCAATTAATTCATTTTAAATCGTTCTCAATTATATAGACTATACCTACACAATTTCTAAATCCTTTTTATTCTGATGTGGTTTAATGTTCGATTAGGGTGTTATAAATATCCATACAATCAAATACTAAAATCACCTCAACGATTAGGATATCCTCCCTCTACTTTGGTTTTGGTTTTGGGTAGACCCAACCGGTAGGTACTTAACAAGGAATAGCCACACATGTATGATGACATTGTGTTTGTGTCTGTGAATGAAAGAGAGAGAGAAAGAGAGAGCCAGAGAAAGAAAAGGGCATCTTCAGGTTGATATTGGAAACAATAACTGGGTTTAGTACAGCTATATAGCTTCCATAGAGGAGACAGCTTAACGGCTAGGGATTCCAATAAATGTTCCTAGCTACAAAATTAACATTCAACTCTATTAATTTTACCTTTTTTATTTTTATATACTATATTGTATAGGTTATTATACATATTCATAATTCACATGATCCCTTCATTTTTCCGGAAAAATTCCGGGGCCAGACAAAAGGAAAATAATTCAATGCTCCAAAATGAACATGTGTATAGGCCTGAACGCCCGTGCTCAGCTGCCACAACCCCCCCAGAACCAAACAGGTCCTATTTCCGGGAAAATCCAAATTGAGGGGTCCAATTTCCCCTTCTACGGTTTACCATAACTAAATTTTACAGCAGTGAAAAAAAAGCTGAACAGATCATAAAGTAGGGGCCATTGCGCAGAATTCCATTTGCTATGGCTAGCTAGATAGTACTGGTTAGATTACCCAAAGGGGCCAATAATAATTAACACTAAAAAAAATACTATTAAATATACAAACACAGAGAAAATTAAGGGGGGATTACCGGATTAACATAGATGCTTTAAATCACAATTCGTACAAATTAATAACACGAGATTAAGAGTTTGAAATTAAATTGGGAGTTACAAGTGGAAGTAGTAGTTAACTATAATATAATTATTGTTGACGCTCCTCCGTTAATTTCTTGCTAATATTAATTAGCCATGCAAATTAAACTGCTCCAACATACACTCTACCCGCTTGAGAAAAACAATGAGCTTGAAGTAGTAGATGAAGGGTTCGTGCTTTGGTATGGCCTCTGCCGGAAATAGTCTGGCGGCGACACTGCCACCGTCACCGACGAGGAAGACTGAGCTCCGGAGTCCGGTGGAGATCCTGCCAAAAAAAGTGCAAGAATTGTTGCAAATAGAAAAAAGAAAATTATGAAAGAGAAAACCTTCATTCTTCATAAAATAAAAATTTATAAGTTTGTGATATTAATTAGTAACCCCTAGTCCAAACTCAAAATTTAACACATTAAAATTGAGCTTCTGCTAAGAAATTTAAATGATTTGCATATAAAGTTTTTAACTCAAACTTTATTGTTAAATAATTAGAATTATTATTTTTGGATAATAAGATAACTAAAGATAATTTGGGTCTTAATTAGTACTTATTTTATAACCCGTGATAAAAATTAGTAATAATTTACTAATATGGTGAGAGTCAATAATTAATAAGAGGGGAATTAATTAAGAATTTAAGAGAGAAGGTTGTACTTGCAACATTCTCCAAAGAAGGCTGAGATTTCTGAATTTCTTGAGTTGGTTGCTGTGTTTTTCTTCTGCGGCGATTATGATCTGCCAATCTCTTCCTGCAGCTACGTTTTCCGTTATCAAACTCGGAAAGAAGATGGAACCTGCACGTCAAAATCAAAAGAATAATTAAGTAAACACGTACTCTCAAAAAATAACAATTATTATAATATAAAGTTTCTTGATGCAATGCACTATGCAGCGGTTTTTAATGGTACTAACTAAAAGGAGCAAAACGATGCAGTACGTAGGTTGCAAAACTAAAAGTAGAGTAAGAGCAAACAAGAAACATGTTAGGGACGCAAATGCCATCGGGATTTCCCCACGTACGGCAAACTCAATCATTATCAACACTCCCCCAAGGGCACTTTCGTCTTTTCCTACCCCACCCCTCCAATCCAAGGCTCCAACCATTACAAGATGATTGCAAACAACAATCTCTTTAATGCATTTTTTGTAACACTTTTTATTATTATTATTTAAAATTTATAAAGAATTATAAAATCATTTGTCAAGTAAAAAACAAGACCACATGAAAATTACAATAAATTTGAATCATTAGTACAATGTGTTTAAAAAAATGTGGTGTAACATTTTCCGTGGACAAAATTAACAAAACAACGTTGCGTTGTGCAGCTGCATGTTTGCACTCATAATTCAGTCGAAAATAGTCATCAAAACGAAGGATCTTTCTGTCATTTCAAAAAGGCTTTCAATTTAAAATGAACATTAAATTTCAAACTAAAAATTGAACCGGTTAGTCAGTGTTGTGTTTTATGTGTTCAAAGTGAAATAGAATTGCGCTACGGCAAGAAGAAAAGGTAGGAGTGTGAAAAGACGCAAATGCCCCCAAGGGAGCTGAACTCAATGATTGATGCAATTCACTACGGTGGGGAACAAAACAAGCGCCACCACAACCTGCTGCATTGCTGGCAGAATCGCTGAGTCAACCCGGCGGCGATGACAGTGGCGGCTTTGGAGTGAAACTCGCACACCTTGTGGCGGCGGTGGTAGTGCTTGGCCTGCGACAGATCAGCATTGCATCCCTCGGCCTGACACCGCGGCGAGTTCGACGAAGCTGTGGAACCCGGTTCCGCATGCCTAGACCGACGGTAGAGTCGGCTCACGAAGTCATCTTCGGAGGATGAGAAGTAAGTCCGTCCTCCGAGGTTGAGTCCAATTCGTGAGCCGACAAAGTCCATGGGCCGACCGACGTCTTCAGACTTTGGGACAAGAAGAAGTCCTCCTGGCCCGGGACCCGGCCCGTGCCCAGGCCCAACTGCGTTGACGTGAGGTAGCGGGTCAAGGGAGAGCATGGAAGGGGGTGGAGGGTAGGAGGTGTTGGACGCGCCGTGGAAAGCGCGTGGGTCGAAGAAGGCATGGTGGTGTTGGTGGTTCATGTGGTTTTGGTTGTGGTGGTGGGGTTGCGGGATGAAGTGGTGGTGGTGGGTGAAATCCAAGGTGGCTGCGGCGGCGGCGGTGGTGGCAGTGGAGTGCGTTGGCCCGTGTAGGAAGTGGTCGGGGATGAGCGTGTGGGACGCATAGTGGTCGAAGATTTGACGGTGGGTTTGGTCGGAGCCCGTGGCGGAGCTGTCTTCGTTTCCGGTGAGCATTATCGTGGACGGGTTCCCCCATTCATAGTCCAACATGTCTCTTCAACTGAAAACAAAAAGTGATAATTAACTAAGAAAGGAAGAACAATATATATAAAGAAAAACATGGGTTTTGTTTTTTTTTTTTTTTGAAGGAGGGGTTTATAGAGAAGTGTTACCTGTGGGAGTTTTGAGAGTGAAGTGAAGGAGTGAAGGATATGAATATGATATGATATGATTGCAAAGAATAATAAAAGCCCTAATTTGTTGAAGTTGTGTTGTTAGCCTTGGAATTCCATTTGCATCTTTCTTTCTATCTCACCACAATGGCGTGCACATTAAGTCTTTTTTTATGAAGTTGTGGTTTTTTTTCCTCTTTCTCTCTCTCTCTCTCTCTCTATATCACTCTGTGGGTAGTTTAAGACTTTGCCTCCTCTTTCTAAACGGATGTGCGCTTAAAAGATCTCACTTTCACTCTCAAAAAGCTGAACCCTTTTGTCCCCTTCTCCATCCCTCTCTCTCTACCAATAAAAGTTACTCTTGCTCCTTAATTCTCTCTCTCTTGCTATTGGTGAGTGAGAGTGTGTGTTGTGTGACTGTGAGTGTGTGAGAGTTTGAGGGAAACTCAGTTTATGAGGCGGCTTCTGCAGACAGTGGGTAATTGGTGGGTGATCTGTACTCGGATCTGTTACATCTTGGATCGCATTTTACCATTTCGTCCAATCAATATTCACATTTTCACTATTTTCATTCTAAAAAGATTATAAATAAAAACTTTAGCATCACATAAGTTAGTTTTGTTTAATTGATTAAGTAGAATAATTGATTAAATAGAATGGTGAGTTATTATAATTTTTTTATGATATTTTAATTTCTATGAATGAAAATTCATAAATATATTATTTAGCACGTACATCAATTGATATAAAAATATTTTAATTTAATAAGAGATTTAAAATTTGATTCTTAAATATAAATTCATGTTATATATTTAGAGAATAAAAACTTCATCATAATTTTATCTAACACAAAGATAATGATCTCCAATAAAATAATGTGATTTATATAAAAAGTTATTATATGTATCTTTAATATTATATAGTCAAAATTAAAATTTTAGCCTGATAATTTTTAACCAACTTTAATATAAGTTTTGGTAAGTAAATTCTAAAGATTGAAATTTTAATTAAAAAATTAATGTTAAAAATACTTAAAATATAATTGAATCTAAAGTGTATCCTTTTATGTCATGATATATATGTATATTGGGGGGAAAAGTAGTATAGACAATGAATGTACAAAAAGAATTAAGAAAAAGAGATAAAGATTGGTATGAAAAGAAAAACATTGTAATACGGTCTTATTTATGAAGAGAGAGAAAGAGTGAAGGGTCTTTTAAAATGTACATGTCTTTTCTTTTTTGAAAGGCAAAACAATTTTACTAGTGGATAAGAGGACTGAGATTGAAGCACAAGTTGCTCTAATAAAAGAAAAAGAAAAACAAGAATTTTATTTCTTTTTATTTAAGTAATCTATAAAAATATAACAAATTGACGTGCAAGCATCATTTTCCATTGGTTCAATGGAATGAACAAGCACTTACGGACACACATTGAAACTCAAGATATTTTTTCCACAGGTGCAATTTACCCTGGTTTTGAAGTACCAAATAAGTTAATAGAGGAAAGAAGCAGCATCGGTGATGGGTGTAGCAGCAGTAATAATTAATTAGCAATGTGAGAAGTAGACAAACTAATAAAACAAAAAGGTAATTAACTAAATTTTGAACTCAACAAAATGAGAAGCTATATAGATTGATTGAGACTGAAAAAAAATAATTGAGTTAATAAAAAATAAACTCATATTTAAAAAAAGATGTGAATATGAATTTTATTGTTAATGTAAGAATTTTGTTGACAAATGTTATGCTATTTAAGAATACAAGTGTCCAACAAGAACTGTTGGTGATTTTATGTTAAATCAAGTTCTCTCTTAAGATATTTATACGAAAGAAAAATAATTCTTGAAGGTGATCATTATACACTAAATAATACTCAATCAGTGGGGTGAGGTGTGTGCACAATGTAATTGAAAAAGAGAGAAAACAATAATGTGTGTACTTGATTTTGCTATAATCACTTCATATTTATAGTACACATACCTCTTTACTAATTGTTGAACGTGTTCGAGAATCACAACCGATATTTCTGTTACCACGATCTCAATAATTGATTAAATTCACATTCTACCTGTGTTGAGATATGTAATTCACTATTCCTAAATGGACCTTAGCACTATACCCAATCGAACATCCGTAACAATAAATAATTTATAAATATTTTTTAAACTTTAAAATATATTTTAATTTGGATGAGTTTTCAAGATTTAATTCACCTAAATATTTTCTTTGGAGAGATATAGATTGAGAGAGAGAATAGGGGTTAATAATCTGAAGAGGGTGACATTAAATTCTTGGACCCACGATCTGATTTGAGTTTGGTCCGCTTGATCAGTGGTGCCCAGGTCAGATGATCGTCATGATTAATTCATATATATGGCTAGGTGGATTTTATGCTTGCTTAATTGAATTTTCGCTTTCTTGCTTTTACAAACGCACCCAGTTTATTTCGTTTTTGAACCATTTGAAAGGGACTCTTTATAGCAAGTGCAACTGCATCTGTTTCATTATTTCAGTGTAAATGCACCATGTTTTTACATTTAAAGTTTCAACCCCATGTGATTCTTCTTCTTAACAAACTTTATATACATGCATACGGTTTAGTTTGATTAATCTCTAAAGTAATTCCACCAATTTCAAATTAATTATTCAACTATTGAAGATGTTCTAATTAAGCAATATTTACAAGTCATAAATGGTGATTAGTTTTGGACTTTTAGTCCTTGATTTCTGCATTTAGCACCATTTAATTCAATTCAAAGTGGGTTTTAATCAGTTTCAGGCCACCAAAGAATTTTAAGGGAGTAAAAACAAAATAGGAAAAGTTGTCAGTGCATAAATCAGATCTTACTTGACTTCTTAAATATGAACAGCTTTATAGACTATACTGTGAAACATAAGGCCTTTATCTTTATCTCTTACAACATTACTGCAAGAACTGATGGATTTTCAAAATCACCATTAAAACAACCGACTTCTTTGCAAAATGAGTAAAGGACTTTCTAACCAATCTTTTAATTGCCCTTTTAACTAATGGAAAATTTAAACGAATAGATTTGTGTATTTATAAGAAACTTAATTTTTGCCCTTGCCTTTTCAAATTCAAATAATGTGACCCAAAATTTCAACGTCTATGAACTTCTCTTCCTGAATTATTTATAATAAAAAAATGAGAGAGAGAGAGAGAGAGAGAGAGAGAGAGAGAGAGAGAAATAAAGAAAAAATCATCCACTCTAGATTTTAAATTATAATACACGACTTGTAGAATGCAGAGTGAGATTTTACTATTCTTATTCTCTCAATTAGAAATACTTTTTTTATTTCTTTTGGAACTGCATTTCAAATACTACACTTGCAACTAGTAAAAAGTATTCTCTCACAACCATCTCAAATTAATGATATATTTTATCTTTATATGTTTGATCTTTTAAGTTGTCTATCTCTTTTATATTTCCTTCTAGTTAGAATAATAATAGTTGTTTTTAGATTATTAATGTTTAAACATAACCCTTTATTACAATTTAAATTGCTCGTCGTAAATTTAAAATATAATTTATGTATTTAAATATAATTATGCATCATGAATTATAATTATAACATAATTTATATATTTTAAAATATTTATTTATTAAGAATTTTAATTATATAAAAACAAACACTTAATTTATTCTATGTACGTAATACACATCATATCCTAAATTATCAGTCTTAAAAATTTAATCATGATGGAAAATAATCTTATTTTTTCAATCAAATAAAAAAAATATTTAGCTTGGTTTTCTTAAAATTCAATACATACTGATGATTACATATATTTATTAATTATATCGATCCTAGAATAATGTTAAACAAATATATATTAAACTTTGATTTGAAATTATTCTCTGAAATTCTTCTTCTTAATGCACAAACTCCAATGACAAAAGGATTTTGTGGGGGGGGGGGGGGGGGTTTGAATGTGTGTTGGTTGACTAACCGTTTACCTTGGAGGGTTAGTCTATGTAGCAATGCATAGCAGTGTAATTAATTATATATATGTGCTGTGCACTTTGATTTTGTACAAAAACAAAGGGGCGTATCTTTAGTACTAGTCAGTTGACAATGTGCTATACAAGGGGTGCATGCAGATGAAGCTATCTTTAACTCCAGCAACAAACAAAATGGTATCATGTCAACATTGGAATAGCTAGAATATATATATAGTACTACTTAATTATTAGACAAAACATGCACCAGAATATTATTCTATTTCTCTTTCTCACACTGAGCCAGCAATGTTCTCTTCGTTTCATGTGGTGTTGTAATATATACTACTACTACTACTCATGAGTGTTGTGTTGGAAGAGGCCATTTTTGAAGCCTGAGCGGAGAACAAGGCGTGCTCACTTTTATCTCAAAAGGAAATTTATCAAACTAAGAAAGAAAAAAGAAAAAAAAAAACCTTGGATGTGAGTGAGAGAGAGAAAGAAAAAGATCTATGATATGTTGAATGTGTCAAAGAATAGGATATGATCATTAAATGGAGCAGAGGGTTGTGGACGTGGTTTTGCATTTTGTGGTGACGATGCTTCCACATTAAGAAGGGAAAATAAAAAGAGAGAGAGAGAGTGTCAATTCAGGACTCTATGCATGGAGTCAAATGTTGGGACCTTCTATGGCCCAAAGCACTTCATGCGAACTGAATTCAGCTGGAATTTCATAAATTATCACGTGGTCTAGCCAAATTACATGAGATCGAATTGGTGCAAATTCTTTTTACCATCCAATGCACTTATATTAATGCATATATTTTCTTATTAATATTCGTTGTGGAATTATTACTTTATTACGGGGATTTGAATCCAACCCACAATTTTTTTTTTCTTTCTTTATCCCGACCAATTATATATCTCATTATTAACTCGTAGTGGATAGTATATTGGAAGTAATAACTGGTTTTATTACAAAACCGAATAATGAATAAATATAATAAGATTCAACTTATAATATATTATTTATACAAATGATTTATCGATGATAAAAAAAACTAAAAATATAGCCATCGATGCAATTTTTGTCTAATACAATAAATTAAACTTTTACTATAATTATAACTGTACAATAATAACATGATGTATCATACTAAAAAAAATTGTTGATAAATTTTCAGATATATATTATCAATAATCAATAAGTCATAACATTTGTATAGATTTATAATGCTTATATTTGAATAGCTTTACTTTTTTAGACGATGTTTATATTAACCGAAATATTCTTAATGATGAACATTTTTTTCCGGTAGTATACATGCTATTTCCTTATCCTCAGTGGCATATGCGGACGTACGTGTAAGGTTAGGGGACAGTGTCCTCCTTAAATTTTGAAAGTAAATTATAAATATGTCCTTGGTTTTAAATTTTTTAACATAAATATCTTTTTATTTTTCTGTAATAAAACACATTCTTTTTTCTGCAACAAAATGTTATAAATAGATATATTTTAAATAGATATATTTTAGATTTTATCTTTAGTTATCTTTAGTTGTTATCTTTAATTGATAGTTAGTATCTTTAGCTATTATCTTTAGTTATCTTTATTTTTAGTTGATATTTTTAAATAGAGACCTCTTGTATTACTTTAATTGATAGTTATTATCTTTAGCTATTATCTTTATTATCTTTATCTTTAGTTGATCTTTTTAAATAGAGACCTCTTATATTAATGTGATACATAATTCATATTCATATTCTACACATTCCTATTTTCAAGTCAAAATGTGTTTCTTCTCCCTGGTGCGGTAGTGCCCTAGCAGACCCTACAAGATCGAGAGAGACCACTGTATTTTTCTAGATATGTATTTGAACTTTTGAGTGCCTCCCTTGATTTATTTTCTGAATCCGTCCCTGATCAATGGTAACTTTCTCTTAACTTTCGAAATAACTGAATTTTTTAGTTTGAAATCAGGACTCTTCTACTGCTGCGTTTTTATTTACTTTTTTTTTTATTTATTTTCTTCCATCATTCCTTAACCAGGTAAAAAAGATAGACATTATGTTATGGAATATTGCAAGAGGGTACAAAAACACAAGATATATCTCCGTTAACATACATGTCTCAAGCAAATTACATAAGTCTTCATTAATACATCATAAGATAATTAAACAAGATAATTATACAAATGAATCTAACATCAATGATATCTAACCCAAAACCTGAAATTATTATGTATATAAATTGTTGTCACTTATATATATAGTTGTTTTATTGATCTGTCCATTTTGATCTAATGTGAGACTTCTTAAACTTTAATATATTATTTGTTAAAACACATTTAAATTTTAAATAAAGAAAAGAGTGTTGTGTTAAAATCAGTTATTTAACTATTCCAAAAAACAGTCAGTTATTTAATCATATCGATTAATAGAAGCAGAAGAAACATTATATATTTCAATTGAGTGCAGTACAGCAATTTACTAACCCAGTCTGCAACTAGCAAGTTCTTTCTGCTTCAAATAATTACTATAAAACTACGGCAGATATCCCTATAGCTTGCCAACTAGGTTAATTAATCCGTAGCTATATTATCAAGATTCAATGTCTTGGATGCTATCTATTCTCTATCCGTATTCCGTAATTTGCAAACTATATATGCAAATATATATATATATATATATATATGGAAAAGATACATTTTTAGTTCTTATATTTTCATTTTTTTTATTTTTAGTTTTTAAAATTTCATATAATCTAATTTAGTTGTTATATTTTATTAAAAACGTGTTTTAAGTCCCTCAACACATTTTTTTATAGACAACTTTAATTTTGTCTATGAGATTTTTTATAAAAAAATTAATTACAATGATATATTTTTTAAAAAAGAAATTATTAAAAAATATCCCTTACAAATATATCGAATCATAATTTTTTTAACTATTTCATTTCTGTCTTAGTTTTCACCTTCATTATTCAACCGTTCGTGTTATAGATCTATGAATTCACATGGTTCCTTTTTAATATTTGTACCTAGGAGTTATGGTTCAAAATTCACATCTTGTTATTCATAAGTAGGACAAAATGAATGCAAGTGTGAGGAAAAATTGTTGTTGTTAAAAGTGAGAACCAACAATAACTCATTTGCTAAGAATTAATATTGATTGTGAAGAATATATGCGGAAAGAATAAAAACATATTTTTAATAAAGTATAAGGACTAAATTAAATTATATGGAACTTCAAAGACTAAAAACAAGAAAAAATGAAAGTATACAAACTAAATACATACATACACACACATATATATATATATATATATATATATATATGTGTGTGTGTGTTCTCTTTTCCTTTGGATTACATTATTGTAACAAGCTATAATTAACATGAAATGGGGCAAGCCTCACCGATAAGTACCACTCCAAAGCATAAGTCACCCAATTGCAGAAACTAGAATGCCAAATCAAAAGAGACGAGAACAAAGAACAAGATGAAAAAGAAAAGGAAAAGGTCAAGTAAGTAGGGTTCCCAAGCCCTTATTTGATAATTTCCCTTGCAATATATCTTACGTCAATGTTGATTTCCTACATAGTTGCAAATTACTTGCCTTGTACTGGAAATTACTCTGTTCGTTTCTTCATATTTTATGTGGTGAACAAATTCTACGCCAATCTAAGTGCTTGCATATTTGGATCATTCAGGTTGGAACATTAATTAAGATATAATAATTACAATGGTGTAAAATATACACCAAATTAATGTGAGAGGCTTATAGGAAAATTGTTGGTAAAGGGGATTTAAAATTGAGAAGGTGAAAATGGTTGAGGCCAAAGCTAAATGGTAGTACTACTCATAGGCTTATGTGGAAACTAGTTATATTAAGGAACCTTCCGTGGGCCGAATCACATTGATCTTACAATAATGTTTGATCACTTTGAGAAGACGGAAAATGATGCCTAAGAAAAAATGTGTGCAAAGTACTTGTGCAGTCCTGGCATTGGACATCCTAATTGACAGCATTATGGTAAGAAAATAACAGCTTGACAAAAGGCTGGTAATCAGTAATCATGTGTTGATGTTAGGGAAAAGTATGCCTCACCTGAATTTTGTTTGCCAAACTCTTTTATGATTGAGTTAGGGTTGGGATTGGGAGGTAGGCTTCTAATTATGGAGGTTTTTTTATTTATCTGGATCTAAACCCACTTCAAAAGGTTTGGGGATATGAAAATGAAAAATTGAAAATCTAAATTTGTCCCTATATAAATATTTAAAAGTTCTAATTAAGTGTAGTCTATCCATCCTACCCCTCTTCGATCAAAGATAATTTTAAATTGAATTATTAGAATAATGATTACAGTAAAAATTATTAAGATCCTACTTTGATTAAAAAAAATCATAAATATACCTATAGAAGGAGAAAAAAAGGTAAATGAATTGAGTCACATAAACAAAAATCCACTTATGTAATTAGCTTTTATATATAGAAGTCTTTCTCATTTTACATCTCCAAAAGTTAAAGCGCATATTTAAGTTAATTTTAGATTGCAGAGAAATTCAATATATTTTATCTTCTTATTTTATTGGTTTTCTTATAAATAATATAAATAAATGTACTCAAACATAAAGTAAATTTTACTTCATCCATTAAAACTTTTTTTCATACTCAAATCAGAAATTAAACTCTAACCAATATACATAAAAAAATCAACTGTCTTCTTATTGAACCAAATCCTTTTGTTGACGCTTATCTCTCTAATAATTTATTATTTTATTTAAAGTTTAATTGAGTAAATCATTATATTATAAAAAATTTAAAAAACTTACTTATAGGTGTAGTCTTTATAAATGACTTTATTTAGTTTCAGTCCTTCAAAAAATTTCTTTAATTTTTGTTAATTCTTACATTTTTTTATTTTTTAAAATAGTTCTTATCACTATTTAGTAATGATGTGTTTAGAGTTTTTTTTAATAAGCAGAAATAACGTTAAAATGAAGTACAAAGGAGTTATCCAATCCATCTACAAAGTTAATCAATCAAGGTTTTTAAACCAAGTGAATTAAGAAAAAGTATTAATTAATACGCTAGTCATTGAAAAACAAAACAGTCCCTTCAATATCCAAGATCGAACTTTGATTAGATCTAAGACAACAATCAGATCACACTTGCCTCGATTAGACATATTATTATCATTCCTGAAAAGCCAAATGAATCACACAATCACCTGCCGCTATAAATAAAATATGATGAAAAATAATAAATCTTTGTAGTTCCACCATTGAATCAAACATACATTAAAACTAACAACAAAATTACATGATGAAACTCAAATGAAGATATTAAAATTATAAAGCGATAAGATTAATTTATATATATATATACACACACACTAGTATATGGGTTATATTGATATCCTGAATCTATGCTGAACGTGCCCTACAAGGATATGCAAACCTTAACTTGGTTCCAAGGTCCTGCAGGATGAAAACTCTGTGGCTGATGAAGGGCGAGAAAGTGCGGGACAAGTTGGCTACCCCAGTGCAACCACGCAAAATGCCAAACCTGTTCAGAGATGTGACAATGTACTACAACTATAGCTAGCAGGAACATGATTTGAACTCAGTAGTTAAAGAAAAAGCTATATTAAGAATATAATTTAGTTTTTCTCTATATTTTATGCGTGAGTATGACTTCCTTTTTACACTTTCTTTGACATTTCTCGTTCACATGTTGTAATTGATATATATGAGTATTTTTTATTCAGAGACTAAGACTGTTTTTTAATTTATTAGGTTAGAAATTAATTTTATTTATGGTTTATGATTTTTATTGATTTAAGAAAATTTTATATATAACAAAAAATATAATTTATTAAATAGACCGTTTACCCTTATATGAATACAACGAAATTTACATTACTATATTAAGCCTTTGATGGATATATATGAAACTATCTCATATATATATATATAATATGTTTTTGGAAAAATAATGAGTGGACATATATTACTAATCGGTATCTAAAAAGATATAGGGTATATGTGTTGTATAGACGTTAGGTGCAGTTGACACATTCAAAAGCATCATTTTATGAGAAGTAATGATTTTTTGCTTTTGGTTGAACATTGGAATGAGGAGTCTGGAATAGAAAAACAAACATGCTAATAGAAATAGAAGATGAAGAAATGTAAGTAGGATATACAGGTAATATAATATAATAGAAAGAGAGAAATAATGAGTTTTAATAGTGTTCATAATGGATAGGTATTTATATATACATCATTACTCGTGATTTTAAAGAAAATAATTTTTGGAACAATTATTACATTAAGATAATTATTACAAAAATTAATAAATTTTATATATTAATTTATGGTTAAATGATAATGTAAAAAAATTAAATTGTGAGTACATTTTAGTTAAGTTCTAATTTTTATTTATAGCTTATGAAAGAATGTAAATCACTGAACATATGAATCAATTGCTTGTTGTTAGATTGCTACAGCTTATAAAAGTAATTTTGAGTTCGAATCTGAATATATAATTAATTACATTAAATACTAAAAGAAAAGAGATTTGTTTGTTTATAATGATTCTACTAAGTTCAAAAATAATTATTTGCTGGGAAAAAAATATGTGTAGTCTTAAACCAAAAACTATTACTACAAAAAATCATTCAATAAGCTTCACAATGTTAATTTATAAAAGTTTTAAAGTTATACATTAGTTTCTAAAAATTATATTGTAAAAAAAAGTTTCTAAAAATTATTTAATAAATGCTGATGATTGGCGGCACGCATAACTGATTAATGTCCCGATATAAATTCTTACCTTCTCCATAGGTGTAGGTAATTAGATTTGATTAAAAAATACATTTTGCCCAAAAAATGAATATTATGAAACTAAATAAAGTTTGTTACGGATATAAGAATATCCAATCTCTGCCATAATGATTCAAATATTCACAGTATCAGACTAAATATTAAGAGTATCAACGGATATGTTGTGATTATGAAAAAAGGGAAAGATTGCAGCTACATATTCAAAGATAAGATGATGGGCCTGAGCAAGATCACCTTCAAGATCCAGGATAGCTCCCTATAAATACAGGGTTCCCCATGGTGAAAGGTACACACACAATTCTGACTTTTTTTTTTCCATTCACACGACACACACAGCACCCCAATTGCTCTCGTGTTCGTTGTGATCATCCCTTCCATTATTAGCTTCATCTCAATAAGCTTCTTGGGAAGAGAGAGTTCGATCAGACATAAAATCACCCAACATCCTGTATTGGACATCTCCGTTTTTCTTGAACGGAACAAAGTTGATAACAATTTATAAAATAATTAAATTTGACTTAAGCAAGTTGATGAAAAATTAAAATTTGAATTAAATCTAATAAAGTAAATATTTTACATAGTTAAAAGTAACTATATATAATTATATATATAATAGAAAATATACCTATTAAATATTGATCATGCTCTTCTTTTTAAATTTTACATAGATATTGAATGATAGGTATTCAAATTGTGATATTAAGATCGTTCGTTTAGTTTGGTAGATTTAAAAATAGTTTTTCATCAAGTTTCTAAACTTACAAAATAGTTTTTTTTAAACATATAAAATTAAAATCTAACTAAAATGTTATTTCTTAGTTCCAACAATCATCTTTTTATCATTATATTAATGTGAAATATTTATTAATTTTATCAAAGATTAATTTATGTTAAAAAACATAATTTATCACTTTTTTCGAGAGATCTCCTCTCTAACTTTCTTTTAATCTACACAGCTTGAAGGTGAAATCCTATTTAAGACATTTCAATTCAGTCTCACTCGAAGTTTTTTTTTACTGCTCGAATTAACATGTAACATGTTAGTTACGGATTCTCTTAACTTACTGGCAAATATTTACACAAAATAATATTGAAATTGACTGACGATTTTTTTTTAATTTAAATTATTGGCATAAATATTTGAAATTTAATTTAAAAATAAATATTTTCACATGAGTGAAAATCTCACATAAAAGATTCACTCTAAAAAAATATAGTTTGTCCAAATTAATGTGACAATCCCATTCGCACAACCCATTCACTCGCCTCAGGCTTTGAACATGTGTCATAGAGTAACTACTTTCCTGCCTCCTCAACTAGGCAAGTACATTAAATTTTTGCATAGTGGAAATGAAATGAAAATGGTTGTGTTGTGTTGTTCTGTTCACTTGTTTGTGGATGAGAGAGTGTGCATGAGAGTCCAAAATTGAGCAGAGTAGTGGCAGAAGATGAGATGAAGAGAGAGAAAGTGTTTATCTTAAGAAAAAAAAAAAAAAAAAGCCTGACACAGACGTTGACCCTCTGTACGGAATGTCTGTAGCTGCTTTACATCTATATTTTTATTATTCTTGACAGATTATGTATGTTATCATTATTAGGATTCTTCACCAATCATCATAACATAAATTATTAAATTAGATATTAACACAACAATGACATAGCCCATGAGACAAGTAAAGAAGGCCTGGGCTTAGCCTTGAATATAAGTTATGCCCAATTTATTTTATGGACCATAGGTATGTCTCTTGACCCAATTTTGTATTTTTGAAAACAAATAATAAGAATAATAAAGATGTGGAAGTTTTCTTGTTTCTACTTTATATAGACTCGGAACCCTTTAGTTAAAGAATTAAGTAGAATTAATTTAAAAATCAATATTGAAAGAATTGATGTTAAAAAAATATTTTATTTTAGATTATTAAGTATAATTATTTTAAAGTATAAACACACACATATAAGAAACTTATGAGTGTTATACCGGGTTTAATTGTATGGGACAAAATTCTGATTTGCAAATAATCTTGTCAAAATGTAAGACTATTTTATAAATTATCCCAAACTCAACGGTAAATTTTGTAAGAAGACAAGCTAAAAATGTTATTTATAAGCTAGCTAGAGCTTCATTGCATTTTGTTAACTTCCAAACCTTTGATCATATTCCAAATTATATTATTCATCATGTTATTTTGAATGAAATGAAGTAAATCTCTTTGTCGAAAAAAAATATACTAATAAGTTACTGTGTAAATCAATAAAATTGGCCAGAACATGATTTTGGAATGTCTAAAGTATTGACTAAACATTAAATAGAACTCATTCATTTGGCTGTTTTTCTTTTTCTGGGAAAGGTGTACATTGATTCCCTCTATTTTGTAATCTTTTATGGTTTCTCACGTGTTGAATAAGTTCTTTCTTGTGTACCCAAAAAAGAAGAAAAATGCTTTAACATTTCATTGATCTAGTTAAGCCAAGCATTAACAAAATCTTAAGCGTGGGCGCTTCATTCATTCCCATATCGAGTATAGGTAGACAATGGATTCGCCGTATCAAAATTAATTAAAAAAAGGTTACAAAACTTATATGTGACTAATCAAATTAAATGTAGTTTTAAATCTTATTATTGAAAGAGAAATATTTAGTTTATGTGTGTTTATGATTTCCATTGAAGATTAGTCACAACTTCCAATATAAACTACTTTGTACCAATACCATAATTAACGAAAAAAACTAAATACAATTAACATGTGAAAAACAATTATTTAAAAGGAAAATGTGTGATCAATTCTTACTGTGTTTAAAATTCTCTTTAGCCAACAATAATCACATACATATTGCAAATGACAATAATAATCTCTGACCCACATATATTCTTTGATCCCGACCCAAAAAAAATACTAAATGCAGTGTGAGATTTGGCTATGTTCACCTTATTTTTTTTATCAATAGCTATATTCACCTTATGTACTAGTATATCATTTTCTTTTCTAAAATGATAATGTTTTAGTTGAAGTTAGTGTTTTTTCCATCTCTTATGTGATATTTGGTACGAGATTTTTTTTTTTAATTTTCTAAGAATTTAAACTTAAAAATGTTAGTTTCTCATATTTAATACACAATTAGAAAAAAAAAATCACATAAACATTGTTTCCTACAAGTGTTTTTATACCTATATTTTCTACAAATATAAAATTGTTTCCATGAAAATGTAAGAAACTAAATAGTAAAGTTTTAATGATGCAACCTTTTAAAAAAAGTTTTAATGATGCAGAAGACCACGGTACCCCTATTAACCCGTTCAATACAATTATATAAAGTTTTGGAAATATTCTTTTGTTAAATGGGATAAATAACAAAAGTTTAGAATAAGAGGTACTAGTAATATGCTTAGTATAGTGATTATCATTTTAAAAATAAAAATGTTTTATAACATATTTTATAATTTTTTAATATATTAAACAATATACTCTTAAATAAATCTTCTTTAATTATAAAAAAGAAATGAAAATTACACAAATTTAATTACTAAAAAAAAGTAATTATTATCTTAAATTAAATATCTTCTCAAAATAGATAGTTAGTGACCATCATTTAAATTCACTTTATATTTACTTACCGAACAAACACAAATCTTGATAAGCACTTCCTCTTATTAATTCCCCAACAAATATTAAATACATTTGTTTTTTGAAGACATTAAATACATATTTTTTTCACTTACAACTTTTTTTAAGGTAATAAGAAGATTTATAATAGAAGGTGGACGAAAAGGATATATCATTATTTTTTCCCTAAATCTGTTTATTGTTGAGCAAGGTTATTGCCTGTTCTTACATTCAAACTACTTTAGCTCCCCACATATCTTTACCCCTAACCTAAGATATAGGTTTGGACCACCTCACCTGGAAACAAGTAATAGGAAAAGTCAGTCACACCCTAAAACTTCAATTGCTTGATTGGTGACAAGTTCTTCCATGAAGTGTTGGAATTATGCCAACACTTTAATTTTTCCTCTCTTTTCTACCACACCTTACTTTTCTGGAAACACTTTGTAAGATCACAATCTCTTTGGTTATATTGCAATCCTTTCCACTATCCAACAAAATCTTTCTTGGTGAAAAATGTGTACATTTTCGCTCAATGCAATTGTTCTACATATTGAAGATCTTTCTTATAAGGGGACCACAAAGAAATGTGAATGTGGAAAACACATGGTTGCTGAATGCGAGATTGTCTTAGCTGATCAAAGTCAATGGTTCAAGCTCAATTTAACAACCCCCTTTCCCTTTTTTGTTTCCCACAGGTATCCAATTTCAGAGGGAATGATGTCGAGGTACAATTGAAAACTAAATGTAATCACCACTTCTCGCAGAGATTCAAACCTTAATTTGCCCCCATGTTAATAAATTAGTCCCTCCTGCTTGACCCAATTCATGTTAGTCCTCCCACACTCCAACTACCACCACTACTATTGCACAAATCAAGCAATAACTACACAAGCCCCTAAGCATGAACATCATTATCCATTGGTTCTAAATTCATTACTTGGTTGGAAGGTTGGAGGAGAGGTTGGGCTTAATGCCATTAGATAATAAAGACAGTACATTTGGCTCAGTAAGTTTAGAGGAAATGTAAGGCCAACATAACATTTAAAGAATAAGGCCCAAGTATTGTATAGCTTATTTTTTTAAAAGAAAAAAGAAAATCTCAGTTTGTAAAAATAAGTGATTATTTCTCTCAAATAAGTTAAAACCAAACATACTCTGAATGTGTAACAATTGTTCCATTTCTAGGATTGAATGTAGCAGCCATAGAATAAACTTGGGAAACTTTTTTACACAATCACAGCAACAGACTAGATAAGCCTCTAGCCTAAATGCCTCTAGAAAGACTCTTGCCCAAAACACTGCCATTGTCTACCCAGTTGATACTGCCACCCCAAGGTTTCTCACTAAATAGTCAAGTCAGCTCAAAACATCTTACTTTGGCTTGTCATTTAAGGTTACAAGTGATTTGAGCACTCCAGGACTTACCTTGTCTGCAAGAACACCTGCCTCTGATACAAGGTAAGATTTTTCCTTCACAACGCTCTGTAGTCTCTTTGCCTCAAAGTCAAGCTGTGTTTGATCTGTACATAATTAATGGTCAGTAAAAAGGAGATATCAACTAATTGTTATCAGAAATTAGTTTTTCAATAAAGCAAGAACTCATAGCATAGCTATATTCAAACTGAGGACTGTCCCAACAACAACAGCAACAACAACAAAAAAAACAATAATAATAATAATAATAATAATAATAATAATAATAATAATTAAAAGAATAGGAATGCAGATAGTCAGTCTCATCAGAACTTCTACCCAAACTACAAAGTTGGTGCATAATAATGATCATCCATACTAAATCATTTGCTTATCTATGTACATATTCTTTGTTCCAGGAAGAAAAATAAATTATAAAAATCATCAGAAAGTTCCTATGTCAACAATTCAGATTTATTTCTAAATAAGGCCACATTTAGGTAAAATTACATTCATTTCAGTGTAGCAGGGTTTGCAATCACATAAAGAAATTGCCTACCACAATCAGGTAGAACAAATAAATAGTATGACGGGTAATTTAAACATCTTGAAAAGATTTATGAACAAGAAAAGAGAAACAGTCAAAAACACCAGTTAGACATGATTGCATTGCATATCGTTTCTCACATCAAATAGCAAAATTGTTGATAACCCAGACCCCAAACTTCTCATTAGATCCACTATAATATGAAAAACATATAAAGAGGGGGAAAGATGTATCTCACATGTATTCCCATTGCACTGAAGAAAATATAGTAGGATTTACGGGTTATACCCAAACATTACTAACCATAGAATGCCCCCACAAATACAGAAGCCATAAGCAATAACTAAGCAATAACTAAGCAAGAATTATGCCCCGGTACTTGAAAAAAAAAACCAACATGGGTAAACATTTAAATACATTTTCTTGCTTTTTTTTTCATTAGTATTTTTTTTAATGGTCAGAGGTTAGGATGGGCAGCAATGAAAGCACCTGTTTCCAATATAGTATGAGCCACATGAAATGGAATTCTGGCAAACAGATCAATCCTGGAAACAACATCCATATCTGCTCAGAAGAGTCATGTTTGCCACAGGTGGTGCAAACCTCTTGCACCAAAGGTCTTGAGCTGGTTCCTGCAACTCCCTTCATTATTGATTCAACAAGGAGATGGAACACTGCTCTTGGTTGTCCGAGCCCTCTTCGTCAATGCAGTGAGTGCTTCTCTATTCCCATTTCTCAATCTATCATTCTCAACCAGCTGTATTTTTACCAAAAGGAACAAATGCATAGCCACTTAATTTCATAGGAAAGCTATTAAAGACTAAGTAGATCCAGTAGAAAAAAAAACGCTTATTGGCACAACACAAACAATTTCTACATTGATTGGTATTGAATTGATTGCTGTTAAGGACATGTCATAGTAATATGGAAATTACTTTGGGATTAAGTTAATTAGTTAATTTGTGCATCCAAACTGAACGCCATAAGTCATTTGGTACTTCGGCTGGTTCTTTGTAGCATGTGGAGTTGATTGAGTTGGTGTTTGATTAGTTATTAATCCTAGATAGCCACACAGGCAGTAGACCTCAAAAACACTGCAGTAAGATAGTTGTGTTGGATAAGAGTCCGTTTAATGCTTGGCCCAAATCCCTATGTGTCGAAAAATGGAATATTGACTTGGGCCCAATTCCCAAGAGATTGTCCCCGGTCCACTTGCAGTTTAGGGTGCTGAAATCCCTAAACCTAATTCCTCTCTATAAATACGACATTTATAGATGGAGGCGATAACACAGTGGGTGGAATAGAGATGAATCAGAATTCCAGAAAGAAAAGGGAGGAGAGGATTCGCATTTGTGTCTCCAGCATTAGGCAGTTGAGAGAGTGTCTCCGAGAGGCAGAGAGCAACTCTTGTTGAGAACGTTTCCATAATTGTTGTTGAATGTCTCCGGATGAAGGCCGTTGAGAGTGTTTGTAACCATTATTATTGATAATAGTGGATTGTTTTGGACAAGGTCCCGTGGATTTTCCTTTTGAGGTTTTCTTCCACGTAAAGCTATTGTTGGTGTGTTTTTTCTCTCCTTAGTTTCTCGGGCATCCTTTATTTGATTGTTTCACGTTTTCGCATATATTTTTATGTTTGATCGTTTGAGGGTTGAGTCCGATGACTCCCTAGTGTTCATGGTTGGTCGAGGCGTCTCTTCCAACAGAGAAGGGGATTGTGTCTTTAATCCCAACAAGTTGATAGTAGGACAATATACCAAATATAATTGGGGGGAGGGATAAGGAAAAAGTATAGTTATAAGAAAATTACACCAGGTTACATATAATTCGAGGTGAAGGGCATAGGACAAGAGTCTTGTGCAACAATGCACGAGAGCCATTCTTAGTAATTTGCTTAGTCCCTCTCCTCCCCCCTTCCCCAGCTTATCTCCCCCTAAAAACCTTATCTTTTAAGGCGACAACACTCAACACACTAGTTTTGTGACACATTACAATGATTTGCCAATGGATTTAGCATACTTTACTTGGGAGGTCGTATTCACATTTTAAAATGTTAAGAAACATTGGTGTTTTTCTATAGTAGAAGTAGATGTTTTCATAGGGTTAGATTTAGTCCATTCAAGTTTATAAAAGGTTTGGAATTTTGGGTCATGTGCGACTCGGTCCCTAAGCTTTAAAAAGATGTATTTCAACCCTTAAGAATTTCAACATGTGCAGAATAACTATTAATTTTTCCATCAAAATTGACAGATTCAGTCACACGAATAGCATGTGATGTAACTAATTTGTTTCCAAAATTAACCCAAATAAATAAAAATTAGCATCCTAAAGTTTGAATTATTCGCGACTTGGAAGAAATAAATCATTTTAAAGTCATATCTGATTAAGATTAAGTTGTACATGATTGAAACTTCGAAATGCCAAATTTACATTTTTCCTTAGGGGTGATTTTGAAAAAAAAACTAGTCACATGTTAATGACATGATCGGATAATCCAATTTATCAAATCTTAACAGGAAAATTAATCGGGCTGTTTTGGACATGTGAAAACCATAAGGATCCAAATACACCTTTTTAAAGTTTAGAGACTAAGTTGTACATGACAGAAATCTCACGGTGCTAATTTATACTTTTCCTTGATTAATATGCTGCAAAACTCTTTCATCTTGAAGAAATATCATTGAAATGTGAATAACTGCATAACAGACTCTAGTTATATTCATTCACTAATGTAATGGGCAGGATATTTTCACTTTCACCACAAAAACAGGTGTAAAAGAAATACATTGGGAAGAAGCTATAAGGAATGGAAAAGTGGAGATATAAGATATTAGATGAGAGAAAGGTGTCTCAAAGTCAGCCTTATCATGTTCCCAAGAGAATATTTGAATGCAGCAATTCATTCTAACACACATACTACTTCATTCCAACCAAGCAAAAAAGTAACAGCTGAACGAAATAATAATTATAAATTTGACCATGTGCTTTCTAGTTAAGGCACCAAGTTATTGTCCTCAATGTAGCAATAGAAGTTAGAATTTACTCTTTTTCAATGAATTTGTTTACTTATTTAGTTTCCAAGTCTTTGTAAAATAATTAAGTTATTTAATTTTAATTAATATCGCCATAAAACTAAATAGTTTTTGTATTTAATATCATTATTCCTAATTTATAGAATATTTTTTCATTAATGAATGTGACTTAAATTTTTAGTAAACCAATGAATGCATCTCTTAGTGAAATGATTGAGTGTCTCATTAATAAACTTCATAATAAATTATTTATCATGTGAAAATTGAAGATAATATTAGAGATTTACAATAATTTACTCTGATTAACTAATCGAATTAGACTCTCCTGACAAACTTCATAATAAGTTAATCGTATAAAAAAATATATGTAGTTAACACATTTTTTTATTGTAAAAATTTAAAAAACACCTTTGAAAATGAATGTATGTTTCTATAATTAGAATTAGAACAAGAGAAATGTATCATCATTTCTTATATGAATAACCAAAGATGGTATTATTTTTATACTTGGTATAGTTATATTTATTTTATCTATAAAAAATATTAGATATATATAATATTAAAGTTTTTTTTGTATATTTTAACATGTAAAAAATTAAAAAATTATTTATTAAATTACATTTTTTTCTTGACCCCCTCGAGCCAATTTCTGGTTCTGCCCTTGTTCAAGATGATGGTCAAATGCTACCTACCATCACCTTGAAAAAGTGTCACTAGACTCACCACAAACCGTGTGATATTTGGACAAAATAAATATGGGTTAATTATGTTTTTAGTTTCTGAACTTTTTCAAGTTTTCATTTTTAGTCTCTAATCAAAATTTTGATTGGTTCCTAAAGTTCTCATCCACTAAGTTTTCATCCTAGTTCACCCCTCCTCGACTAAGTCTAGTCCCTACAACTGTGCGTTGTCCACTAACACAAGCACCAATTAGGTATTCTTTCTTTCCTAAACCCCCCTAGGCTCCTAAGTATCTACCTAAGTATTTTTTCAAAAAGTCTTTCCATGCTTCAAACCCTTAGTTACAACTGCTACTTGAACCCCAATGCAACTTGTTGTTGCACTCTCAACCTTCAAAAGCAGTAATCCCTTTATTATGCTTTTGAGGTTCCTTATCCTCAACGAGTATTTGGACAGATAACTAATACATCTTACAGGGAATAATTCATCAATAAGCTCCCCTTAAAAAATGTTTATAGTATCTCTAAGGCTAGATAGATTTCGCTATACAAACTGTACCGTTCAAATATGGTAAAATTATACGTGGTGAAAACAATAGGAATACCCACAATAACCAAGAGGGGGGTGAATTGGTTGAAACTTGGTCTTTTAAAAAATTTATTTATCAAATCAGAGTTAAGGATCTTAATCACTTTTAAAACCAAGAATGTTTTTACTCAATCAAATTACTCATTTCAAGAAACCAATAGCTTAAAACATAACTTGTTGGGTAATGATAATGAAACCACAAACAAATGAACAAGATGACTTGTAGAGATAGAGATAAAGAAAATCAACACAAACAATTTATACTGGTTTACTTCACAATAGAAGCTACATCCAGTTTCTTCTAATCAACATTATATTAGAGTTCCACTATTATAAATTTTTGTTCTTACAAGCTTTACAACAAACTCCCTTTATCAACACTAGATAAAGAATAGAAATCTAAAACCCTATTAGACTTCTAAAGAGCAAGATCCAGAGAACACTATTCTGATCTTTCCTAGAGAACACTACTCTAGCCAAAGCTTCAAGAACCCACTTACAATAGCATCAAATAACAGAAATCCCAAAACAAAATTACAATCAAAGATTATGGAGAGAAACAACCTCATGATCCAATGAATGTGAATTCATATGAATTACCAATCAAGGTTGAATAGTAGAAAACAAAATTTTAGAATATGCTCTCCATCAATCTCTTGAAGTTTCTTGCCCAAAAATCATTCAATAACTCATGATGATTAAAGAGCGGAACAAGAAGTTAAAGAACCCAGAATATCACTTTCAAACTCTTCAAAGGCTTGTGTATGCTCAGAAAATACAAAGTGTTCAAGTTGGAAAACAAACCAAGCCTTCCTTCTATTTATAACATAATTTTGTAACAACCTGTAATCGATTACACGCACCAAATAATCGATTAAAACACATATGTAATGGATTTAATTGTCACTTAATCGATTACAGTGTTCAAGGCACATTCTGGGTTTCAACAATGAATAAAATAATCGATTAAACCGAGCTGTAATCGATTAAATCAGAAAAGTTTAGTTTCATAAAATAGCATGTGTAATCGATTACAAATAATAGTAATCAATTAAAGCAGCAAAGCATGCTTTTTCAAATGGCCTATGTAATCGATTACAAATAATGGTAATTGATTATCACAACAAGGTACAAAATACATTTTACACTATGTAATCGATTACAATAAGTGAGTAATTGATTAAAACATTCACCAAAGCTTTCCAGTTTCAAGTACAAGTCAAATAATCGATTAATCTGATAGGTAATCGATTAAAATGTTCATAGAAGTTTTTCCAATTTGAAACAAGAACTGAATAATTGATTAAAATGCTATGTAATCGATTAAAACGGTAAAATTATATTTTTCCAAAAACGTTACTCAATTAAATCCTTTTTCAAATAGTTAATAGCTTTGATGTTTTAATGAAAATCATTTAAGCATGTTAATGAGTATGTGAATGCAGTGCAAGGATCAAAAGGTTGCCTTCTCCTACACTTCATTTGAATTACAATCTTCAAGGCATGTGAAAAGCTCAAAACTATCTTCTAAGTCATAGCCTTCATTCTTCATGTTGCTCCCCTATATCCAACAATCTCCCCCTTTTTAGCTTTGAACATGCCAAATATTTGATTGACCATGTGTTATATTTTGAAGTTCTTTGAGGGATGAAAAGTAGAAGACTTTGAACTTTTGTAAGCCTGAAAACAAATCAGCCTCTTTGCCAAGAACAAGTGTTAAGATATATGCTTGCATAAACATTAATCATTAACTTGCATTAGTTGCTTCCTTATACTTAATTTGCTCAATTTGCTCCCCCTTAATTAGATAATTCATTAGTTTTTGATATGTGCAAAGCTCAGAAGAAAAACAGAGCACAACAGAGTATGATATATCAATCAATATTTCTCCCCCTATTTGACTTATCAAAGACAAAAATATAGCACAACAAATAATGAGAAGGAGAAACATAGAAACTTCATTAATTAATGGGGAGGAACATTACATTAATAAAAATAAATAAAAGAAAACAGGTGAAAAGCAAAAAGAGGAAATACAAGAAACTCAAAGAAACTAGAAAAACATAGAAATCCTAGAAGGATTCAGAACCATCAAACATAAGCTTAGTTTCTATGTTTTCTAGCCTAGATTTTATCTCCTCTAATGCTGAATTGGTCTTAGCCCTGTGCTCATGATATAGGGACAATAGGCCATCCATCTTTTGAATTATAAGAGATTCAAATGGACAATAGGTCATCTGTAACACCCCGTGTGCACCCAGTGTGTTAACATCATTATCATATCAGAATAGCACAAAATTCTATACTAAACACATAAATGTTGCGGAAGCATACATGAATCACATTTCTTGATACATTATGTATGGTATAAAACATGAATATAATTCAGGTTCATAACGACTAGCCCTTATTGATCCAGATAATCAAAGAAAGTCAG
>PYAF01001841.1:1837119-1848540 GCA_007407185.1 Glycine tomentella
TATACTAAACACATAAATGTTGCGGAAGCATACATGAATCACATTTCTTGATACATTATGTATGGTATAAAACATGAATATAATTCAGGTTCATAACGACTAGCCCTTATTGATCCAGATAATCAAAGAAAGTCAGGCAGATAACTAGATATGACAGGAGACAAAAAGCTACCTTATTCTGGATGGTAAGTGCCACTGGGAGCCTTAAAGCTCTTAACCTTGCTGGTCTTCTCAACAAGGAATCTATCCCAGCTGCTAGGATCCATACCTGCAACATAACCCCGCACGGGGTGAGATATCAATCTCAGTAAGCCAGGATTCTTGGAGATCTTTCCTCTCCCTGGTTCACTATCAAACATCTAACATCATAATTGGGCTTATCCACAACCCTCTTAATCCTCTCGCCACATCTATCTCATAATGCATATTATGCATGCCTAACGAGGCCTGTACACTCAACATCTGCACTAAGAGATCATATGTCTAGTAATAGACTCTCTCAAGCTCTCAGATCTTAATCCTCATCTCATATCATAACTACCAGCCATCTCGGCTTTCTCATCTCATAACTACTAAACTAAAACCTATTCAGAGAATAGGCTCTCTGTAATCTAATCCAAAGCCTGGGGATAAACATTTAACAGGCATAAATCCCCTGGAACCTACTGTCCTCTATCTCATGCCTGAGGAGGATCATCCATTAAGGGCTCTCCACTCGACTCAAGATAACTCTAATCACAATACCTGAGGAGGATCATCCATAAATGGGCTCTCCACTCGCTCAGGGCTTTGTCACACATTGCCTGAGGAATCTCTCAACTCAGGACTTTCACACACAGAGTACCTGAATAGGATCATCCGCCGAGCGGGTACATCTACTCAGGACTCGCCGCCCAACACCTGAATAGGATCATCCACCGACTGGGTACATCTACTCAGGAGTGGCTCTATCTATGCCTGAATAGGATCATCCACCGAGTGGGTACATCTACTCAGGACTTACCATACCCAGGTCTGAATAGGATCATCCACCGTGTGGATACATCTACTCAAGACCTGTCGCCCAATACCTGAATAGGATCATCCACCGAGTGGGTACATCTACTCAGGATTTACATGGACGCCTATGGATTATCCCAAGGAAGATCATCCACCGAGTGGATACATTCCCAAGGGGTCCATAGTCCACTATTCTCTGGCCAGAGAATGCACACCTAATTCTCATAAACAATACAAGGCATGACACTTTCACAATATCAATCTAACAGCAAGACCAACATGCCATAACGGCATTACCTCAATACAAATCACAACACCATCATGGTGTTCCATTATCATAGTCATCATCATACAACATAACACTCTCGCAGTGTCAGCTTATCATCGGCACCGAACACTCACACAGTGTTCATCTCATCACTAGAACATCAGGGTATATCTTATACCCAATGCGGCTCAGTCCTCTATCCTAGTGTTCAACTACACTAGTTATCATATACACGGCTTATACACCTTTCAGACAAAACAATATCAAACCTAACACCATCACAGCGTTAGGATTTCGATTCATCATAGAACACTATCATTAATTCAAATACAACATAGTGTTTGTCCTATCCTAAGCACACAATACAGTCAAATAGTGACCCCAAGAAGGGAAATCACTCCAAGGAACACTGAACTTACCTGGTTAGACCATGCTTTATTACCAGTCCTCAGATGGTGGTCCATATTGCTGTCATCTTCCTGTCTCGTCCTCTGGCAAAATCAGATAGCACAATTAATATAAGAAACACTATACCAGGTATCTAACAACGGTACTCAACCGTTGAAATGAAAGGAAGCATGATTCCTTTCCATCATCTCTCAAACAAGTAACTTAGGGTTATCAGCCTAATCACTGCATATACCCCCTCACAGATCCTTAACAGGATCATTCTCAGCCTGACCATGGCCCTAGAGTCTTAGTAAGACTCTGTATCAGACAATCCATTGGTCTATTGTGCCTAACTCACCAGTTATTCATCATGGCCACATCCAACATATCACTGCATATTCACTATTTATTTGGCCTCATGAACAATTCTTATAAAGGCACTTGGGTTCTTTTCTATCTCAGAACCCCTCATCCACTCACTCTTCTTCCTATTCATACCAATTTCAGGTTTAAGCCAAACTTCATCAGAATTTTAGTTTCAATATCTCATATTCCTCAGAACACTCTCCTGATCATACTTTTCTAAAGAACCTAAGCCTAATTCCAGTCCCATCACAAGATGGTTACTATTCACCCCATTACCCAAACCACAAATAATCGGAGGAAACTCGAGTTTCTTACCTCACATCTGTTGAAGAAGGCCGGAGAATCCCTTCTCCCCGCTCTAGCATCCAAGAAACATCTTCTTCTCCTCTCAGAAATCAGCTCTCTGTGGTTTCTCAGGAAATGGGCTTTCTCTCAAATCTAGGCTGGAAATTAGCTCTCACAAGGTTCCAATCATGTTTTATAGTGATTAGGAAGTGTTTAGGTGAGGTGGGATGAAGATATGAAGCTCTTATAGCTCGGCCATGGCAGCCTGGGCCAGAGGAAGAAGGAGAACAATGTTTTCCTCTTCAAAATCGCGAAATCCCTTTATATAGGGTGCCTGCCAGAGGTCTGGCGCTGATCGCGCCACCTCTGGTGCTAACCGCGCTAGCATGTCGGTGCATGTGGCGCCAACAGCGCCACCATCGCGCCAACTTCCCGAGGCTGTGGCGCTTTCTGCGTCAATCTGGCGCTCTCAGCGCCATACTCTAGTGGCCCTAGCGCTATCCGTGCCAATCCTGGCGCCACTCGCTCCACAATTCCAGCATGGTTTTCTCATGAAGGGCTCCGGCGCTAACCGCGCGGAACCTCACGCTGACCGCGCCAGAGCTGGGGTATTATATCATCCATCTTAAATCCAAGAAAATACTCTTGGTACTATTACACACTATGGAACCTTGACATGGTGGACCATAGAATTATTTGTTTTGCAGTAACATGCTAGCTCATAGCTTACAAAGCTTAACGACCATCCATGGTCAACCTCGTATGTAACGCCCCCTCAATCATCAGGGTCATTACCAAGCATAAACCTCAATCAAACATATAATTAATCAGAGTTTAAGCAGTTTGGAAGCATATACTAAAAGTGACATCATCAAATGTCATCATCATACACTGTACATGATAGTATGGTGAATATACATAAAGTCTCTGTACAAGAACAAAACTGTACACTATAATATCCCCTCAGGGTACAACAAAATCAAAACCAAAGGCAAAATACAAAACATCAGAGCCAAATGCTCATGTCATCTAAGCCTAAGGTTTACAAACAGCAGTTATCCCTGCATAGGCTTCTTGCCTTGGGACCTATCTGCTCCTCCTGAGGAATCACCTGCAAAACATAGCCCCACTCAAGGGGTGAGATATAAAATCTCAGTAAACTCAGGGCCCTTGAAGGTATTTCCTTCCCCTGGTTCACTGACAAATATATATATATACACAACATAACCACAGCGGTCAATCATTCAAACCATCATCAATTATCCTCATTATGCATCCATCTACTAAAACTACGGTATACTCATGGCATACAACCATTCATCACACCCATAACTGTCATGCAGAGGCTACATCCAGGTATATAGGAACATCTCCACTCAGGGAGGCTACCTCTATATACTAGGTATATCTCCTGCCTGTATATACCTATCGGAGGCTCCCTCTGAATATATAGGAACATCTCTATCATGAGGCTTCATCTATATATCAGGTACATCTCCTTCTGATGAGGCTACCTCTGTGTACATAGGTACATCTCTACTCACGAGGCTTCATCTATATATCACAGGAACATCTCATCCTCTATCACAATACAATTGCCTGAGGAGGCTACCTCTGTGTATATAGGAACATCTCCATGTAGGAGGCTACGTCCATATCACAGGCACATCTCTCACCATGTCTTTCTCAATCTCAAATCATCTATCCTACTACAATAGGATACAACAATCAACCATACAGGTAATCAACTAGGCAAATCATGGCCATACATATCAATCATCCAATCTCAGGGCGTAGCTCACAAAACAAGCATCATTTATCAATGTACATCCATTCCCCTTTCACAGGGTACAACACAACATTCAGCATCCAGTCACAATACACAATTTTCACATATACATGTATAACATCACACAGAACCATCACCATAATAGGATAATGGTGGAACTCAGCAAAGGATGCACAACCAAGAACCAAGAGCTTACATGCTCTAGACAGATCACCGGCTCTCCCGGCCTCGTGGTCAACACCACCAGAGCTATCAAGCTCACGTCCTACATAAGAACAAGCACATAACTCATCAAGTACGGTTGTAAGCCGTTAGAATGAAAGGAAACTATAATCCTTTCTACATAACATATAATAAATCACTTCACAAGTGATTCTCAGACCCTCACGAGGATCCTACTCAGCCTACACAAGGCTCCAGAGCCTCAACTAAGACTCTGATCAGGCTAATATCAAGCATATCCCTGCTTTAGCCTTCTCAATATCAAACTTCTCATTAGCATCAATATCAACTTATAAACAGCATCTATACTGTCTCATGAGCAACTCTGTCAACTGCCCTAAGGTTCATACTAGCCATATCACTAGCCTTTATACATACTCAGAGCCACAATCAAACTTCATCAATAATGATGATTCAAGGCTCTAACTTCATCAGAACAACCCTCTGAGCATAAAACTCTATAGAGTCCGAGCCTAATTACGGCTCTAACACCTCCAAAAACACCTCTCAAGATATCCAAAAATCCACCAAAATCCAATACACAGAAACAACGGCTAGAGCTCGAGTTTCTTACCTCTGTGCAGTCAAGACACATCAGGGAATCACTTTCCCTAAGGCAGATCACTCAAACAAAGCCTCCTCTGGTCCTGGTTCTTCGATTCCAAGGACGCTCTGAGCAAACTCGATCTCGCCGTTTACCGCCTCTTTTCGAGAATAAAGCTGGGTATCTAGCTTATCTCGAGGCTCTGAACACTTTCTCAGTTGGGTCGGAGGTGTTTAGATGAAATATGGAGAAGGTATAAAGCGCTTGGGCTCAACAATGGCCATTTCTCTCTCTTCCTCTCCTCCATTTTCGTATAAATGAGCTTTATATATAGGCTGCCAGAGAGTCCCGCGCGGATCGCGCCGTTCCCGGCTGATCGCGCCACAACTCGAAGCACCCATGCGAGTAGCGCCATGTCCACGCGGATCGCGTGAAATGGCCGCAAGGATTGGCCTGATCTAGACTTCCCGCGCTGACCGCGCCAACTCCCGCGCTGGCCGCGCCACAGACTCGAACAACCCACGCTGTTAGCGTCGTACCCACGCTAATAGCGTGAGATGGCCGAAACCATTGGCCTGTTTCATGCATCCCGCGCGGTTAGCGCCAGACTCCACATGGTTAGCGCCACTTGTTCGAATCTTTTTTCTCCTTCTTTTCTTAAGCTTTTCTCTTAGGGATTCTAAAGCACTTTTATTACTCTTAATCATGGCTTAATCACATGCTTAAAAATTCAAGGTATTACATCGTATTCAACGAAACCTGAGGTATTCAAGAAAAGATGAAAACTGATAAAATTAGGTTAATCCAAGAAAAGATGAAAACTGCTCAAAGCAGGCAGAAAAGTTATTATGACCAAAGAAGGAAGGATTTAGAGTTTGATGTAGGAGATCATGTATTTTTAAAAGTCAATCCTTGGACTGGTGTTGGGAGAGCTCTGAAATCCCGAAAACTTACACCTCGATTCATTGGACCTTTCCAAATACTTAAAAGAGTTGGACCAGTAGCTTATCAAGTTGTTTTACCTCCAAATCTTTCAAACCTTCATGATGTCTTTCATATGTCTCAATTACGTAAATATGTTCATAATCCTTCCCACATAATTGAGTTAGATGATGTACCTATAAAGGAGAATTTAACTTATGAAACTTTACCAGTAAGGATTGAGGATAAAAAAATAAAAACCCTAAGAGGAAAAGAAATTCCTCTGGTAAAGGTTATCTGGGGAAATGGTACAGATGGTGATGCTACATGGGAAGTAGAGAACGAGATGCGGAAAAGTTATCCAGCACTCTTTGAACCAGGTAAATTTCGAGGACGAAATTTATTTAAGGGGGGAGAGTTGTAACACCCTCAGATTTCAATATATATGTGCATTTTCTTATCAATATGCATTCCTAAGTAAATGACATAAATGCCCCTGGACACTTTTAAAAATGACCAAAATGTCCTTAGACAATTTCACAAATGACAGTTAGGTCCCTAGGATAAATGACTAAAATGCCCCTGAACAATTGTACAAATGACCAAAATACCCTTTTTGCTCTAATAAAGTCAGAAAACCTCAGTAAGATTATGGAAACTTGACAAAAGTCTAGTAGGCTTCTAGACAAAGAATTATTGACACTCTTAGTAAAGAAAAATTATGAAATAGAATTTTTAGAAATTTTGAAAAATAACTCAAAAAGAATGGAATACAGACTAATCTGAGTTTGACAAAAACACAGAAACAGGAAAGATGCAATCTGGAGAATTTTCCTTTAATTATAGAAGGAATGGATTCTTAAATAAATGGTCTATACATTTTACAAATTAAAAACAAAATGAACCAATAGGAATTTAGAAAAAGTTATTAGAAGAAAACTAGGAAACATCCCAAAATTATTATTAAAACTTAGTCTAGTTTCTAACTAATTTTAGAAATTTTAACTTTCAAGAAAACAATTGAAATTAAGTTTTCATAAATTATAGAAATACTTATGACTAATATAAGAAAATATGTTAAGTAAATAAAGCATTAAAACCCTTAAAACATAGCCATCTCATGGTTCAAGCCATAAAGCCAAAGTTAAACATATTTGCTCCAAAATTTTAGAGTGGCCGTATACTTTAGAGAAAATTGAAGAAGGCTATAGAAATCTCAAGACACAAGACACTTGGACAGCCAAAAGCCAAGGAGAAATATTATTGGACCATTTGGAAAGCTAGGTAGAAAAATATCCAAGGAATAAGCTACTTCACGTGAGAAATTAAAAGACAAAGGCACAAGCTTGAAGTTGCATGGATAAGGCAAAGGAAGCTGCAGAATTTTCATGAAACCAGCCACATGTAGGGACATAAGTTATCAGCCAATGAGAAGGAAGCAACTAAAAGTTAGGTAATAATGAAGCCTTGTGATATTTTTACTAAGAGCTAAGGAATATAGCATATAAAAAGCAAAGTGGGGACCAAAGTGGGGACTAATATTCACGGACAGCAACCCCACTTCAGCCACTTCCTTTTCACCTAAAAAACAAAACAAAACAAAAGGCACACCTTAAAGGAAGCTCACGTGAAAGCTTGAAGTCTTGAAGAAGGGGTACTAGATTTTAAACTAAGAAAAGCTAAGGTATGGGAAGTATCTTAATACACATGGATTAGATGATTGATAGGTTAATTTAACATCCATTTCTTTAGAATTAAGCCATGTTTTTCCTTGTTCTATAAGCTTTTAAATTTGGTATACCATATGTTTGCTAAAATGTCACAATGAATTACTATGGTACATGAGTCATAATTTGGATAAATAATTTTAACCAACCTAAAAATTTAGATTTTGTGGCCATAGGTTACTTTGCTGTATCCTTTTATTTGATGCTGTGATATTTGTAATTTATTACTTAATGTTGTTGTATGTTATTTTATTATGTTGCTGTATGTTAATTTATTATGTTGCTGTATATTAATTTTGTAACTTAATGTTGTTGTATGTTATTTCATTATGTTGTTGTACATTAACTTTGTAACTTAATAATTGCTGTATATTATTTATATTGCTGTATATTGTGGTATTTGTAACTTAAAGTTGCTGTATGTTATTTTATTATTCACTTGATGTGGAACTATGATAAAGTTTCTATGATCTATTCTATTAGAAATTAGGTCATGAATATATGATTAAAGATTTGTATTATATATTGTTAAGATTATTTCCTTAAGAAAATTGTGGGCACTTATATCTTTGATATTGCTGGATGATTAAAAAAATTATGGTGCCAAGATATGAGACTTTGAGAAATAAATTAATGGTAAAGAGGAACTGAAAGAAAAAATCAAACCATGCATCATTTTCATTTAACCCCTCAGAGTGGAGGGAGGTTTCACTAGAGTGGGTGAAACTATTTTGATAATAGTACCCTTTGACCCCTCAGAGTGGAGGGAGGTTTCACTAGAGTGGGTGAAACTATTTTGTTTATGGTACTCTGTGGTGATAATCTGATATCTCAGTCATGCATCATTTAACAAAGAAATCATGTATCATTTCTCATGAATCTGGTTTTGTTTATAAATAATGATTTATTCGTTAATTGTCTGTGATGTTATTTCAATTTCTGTCGATTATCTAATCATGTTTATTAAATACTTACCCGAGTTGTGTCTGTGGTTTGACACCTGTGATGACCCTAATCTATTTGGGTGAGCAGAAGAACAGTAAGCTGAGGAAAGCATTAAGGAAGGAGCTGGATGTTCTATGTGCTGTTGGATGACTGTATGCTTTATTTGTGATTTTCTGTTTGTCTGTATTTGATACTACGCTGAGCTGTCTATATCTTATATTATAACAGACTATTTGGGATTGTGTTGTATTTGGACTGTATCTTAAGTTATATTTGAACCGTATATTTTACCAATTTTGCGAACGCGTTAGAAAAAAAAATATAACTTATTACGTATAATTAATTTTACGTAACGAAATTTTGTAGAAAAAAATTTCTGTAAATTAATAAGCGTAATCAATTAAATACGAATAAGAAACGTAGTCGTTATACTTATGTACCGTTCAAATATGGTAAAATTACACGTGGTCATTACCACAAGGTCACCGTACACGTGGACACCCTCTACGTCAGCATTACTTCATTAGTAGTGCTTATTCACTCTCCAAGTGTCAACCCAGACACACGTGTTTGCCTTCCTCGTCAGCCCTGCTACAGGAGTCCGGACACTGCCCTACTACAAGAGCGCGGACACAGACCTGCTACAGGAGCATCAACACCAACAATATTATCTCCTTATTAACAACATATCAAATATGCTTGGATATTCAAATGGGTGCAACCACCTTATCATATCATATTTTAACAAAGTTATCTACAAGTAACAATATATCAATAAGGTACACATTATCTTATATTTAAATTATATACCTGCCTATTATCATCTTATCAACAGGTTATCAATAAACAAAGGCCCAAAGCCCACACTCCACACTATAAATACAACTTTATAGGTTCTCTCTGATTATCTCCTTCAGACTTGAGTATAGACTTGATACTCACTCTGGACACATATCATTCATCACTAAATTCTCACTTCATACACAATACTTGAATGCATTACTCAAGTTACTCAATGTCTATATCTTATACTGAGTTCTCGCACTCAGTTATTCTCTTATAAATTGATGTACTTACTTAAGCGTCGGAGTGTCTTTCCTTTGTTTTGCAGGTTCCTTTCTTAAACAAAGCCGAATCATTGTCCAACGTGCAGAATTTGGAGTCCACCTAGACCACGTCTAGCCCACACATGGAATTTCCAGATTTTGGCAAGAACACAAACCAAGAAAGTCAAGGCTAAGGAAGTCTAGTATCGGAAACTAATGATATATATTTAATTACAATACAGCTTCTGACCTATGTCCTTTCAATATTGATTCCTTCCTAGCAAAGAACTTTGGTTGCACTTCAATGTCCTTATATATACTTTCTTGAAGATGATTGTTGCACCTTGCCTTTAAGGCCAAAGAGAATTGTTACTCGTAATCTTGAGAGGCTTTGAGGCCAACGAAATATGTTGTAATTTGTCTCCATCACACAGTTGATTTCTCCTCCTTCCTTAACTGGAAGAACTTGCATATAGCTTGAATTTTGAATTTTGTTCATTGGTTCCTGTTATTGGTTTAGAAATCATGACTTCTCCTTTTTTCTAGCTCAGTCATGAAGTTTGCTACTTCTTAAGAAAAGTAAGTCTTTTGGAGAATGGTATTGATCTTTTGGACTGTTGTAAACTGTGAGAGACTACTTTTCTTCTTCATTGTTGCCTTACTAATGTGGGACTTAGCTTTATGCTCTTTTGAATTGATTTGTCGGATCACAAAAGCTTTATCAAGGCAATGCTTCAGTACAATGTTGCATTATATAGACCGTACAACAACTAGTGTATGTGTCTTGACTATATAGACAAGTCTACTCGACTTGTTGTCTTAGCATTGCATCTTTTGATGATCCTTAAGTAATGTGTAACTTCTGATATCTATCCCTTGACTTAAACTACCTCTAGAATCATGCTTCTAATCATATACAACTTACAATTTGACTTAGAAAACATGATTGTTTTTCTACTTTTGGTTTCCTACTTTTGAAGTTGGACGGATGAGCTTCATATAAATAAACCCTTTTCTTTTAATTTAATTAAGAACAACGATTTATAAAAATGTAAGAAATCATGACATCCTAAATCTCAATCTCAAGACAAGAAAAGTAAGTTCTATCCAAAAATTATATTTCAGTTATACTAGTGATACCGTTTCTTTGCATTTCCCGTTCCTTGAAAATGCAAATTCTCAATTTTATAACTTTTCCTTATTCTTAAGAAAATAAATTATAAAATCTTTATTAACAAAGCAAGCCTCTTTACAAGCTAAAACGTTCCAATCCATCCCTAGATCATAATATAATAGGTCCCCAATTTCATTTGCAAATTAAAATCATGATTTCTCAATCACCACTGATTCTAAAATCATCCCAATAGCTAATGAAGTCAAAGAAAACATCAAGAAAAGAAAAATAATACTATAACAAGAAATATAAAATAGGACATAACTTTTATTTGCATGAAAATCAATACATGAAATTGAATTTAGAATATCTCAGAACTCCCACCAAGAGATATTTAGCCACACATGGTCATGGTAAGCTTATCATATATTAGTAATACATGATTAAATAACAGTATAATGTGGAAAATAAGGAACACTCACACTTAACCAAGAGGGGGGGTGAATTGGTTAATCAAAGGAAATTAAAATTTCTTTGTTCAAAATCAGAGTTAAAAATGCCCTTTGGATCTTTATCATAAAACCAAATGAATATCCTTATCCAAGATCAATCCAAGACTTGTTATGCTTCAAATTTAAACACACAAAAACAGAGTTTAACAAGAACCAATAAAGACTGCAGAAATTAATTCAAGATGCAAGATTTATACTGGTTCACCTCAAACACTATGAGGCTACATCCAGTTTCTTCTACTCAACACTAGAGTAGAGTTCCACTATTGCAAATATGTTTCTTACAAATTTTT
>PYAF01001841.1:1857406-1909259 GCA_007407185.1 Glycine tomentella
TAAATTAGTTTATGAAAAATAAAAATTTCAAATATAATCTTTGGATGTGAAAAAATATAATAAATTAATTCTGTAAATAATTTAATGATAAATTAATTTCTTAAATTCTTTATTTAATATCAAATATAATCTTTGAATGTGAAAAAATATAATAAGTTAATTTTGTAAATAATTTAATGATAAATTAATTTCTAAAATTCTTTATTTAATATCAAATTGGTTATAAAAAATTAAATTTATTATTAAATTGATTCTCAAACATAATATGATTTCACAAATTTAACATCTATAAGTAATTTATGATATTTTTATATATTCAAGAATTAAATTTAATTTTTATATTTCAAAATCAATTTGTTATTACAGACATTTTGGGGACCAATTTAGATAGTTATCCTTAAAGTTTTTATAGTAATTGATTTGATTTGATGGGATTATTAGGGTGACAAATGCCACTTTTTTTTATTGGTTCGGCTATTTATTCGGCACAAAGAATAGAAGAGAGAGGTGAGACTCTGAGTCTCTGAGATTGAGAGTGTGAAGTGCAGAAGGAAAAACTGAGCAAAGGGATTGATGATGCAGAGCAAAAGGGCAGGGTGGTGGTTGCTCAGAAAGGCAAAGGCAAAGTTGAGTCTTAACACTGACCGAAACCTCTCTTCTTCTTCTCAGCACCTCATTCTCGACAACCCCAATCTCAATCAGGTCGCTCACACTCTTCTCTTCTCTTCATTCTCCTATCATCATACACACAAAAATACCAACAATAATATTAATTAATTGAAAATCTCTGTTTTTCACAAATCACAATGTCGCTCGCAGGTTTTGGTCGAAGGAAATGGTTTCTCCAGAATGGCCATTCTCAATAGACCCTCTTCTCTCAATGCTCTCAACACCAACATGGTTACGCTTCTTTCCTCAATTTCATGATCCCAGCCATTTTTTCTTTGGACCCTTCAGCTTTTAAACTTTTAAGCACTCATTTTTTTGTTGCGATTTCACACTCAATAAGTGGTCACTTGTTTTTGATTTCTCAGGCGGCTACACTGCATAAACTTTATAGGAGCTGGGAAGATGACCCTGATATTGGTTTTGTGATGCTCAAGGTAATCCATATTTTCTATGAGTTTTATTTTTATTTTTGTTCCGATAGCTACAAAGTCTCACATCATCGTGAAGAAGTCGAGGTCATGGATTATTTATTAACACCCTCTCCTCTCAACCCGCCAAGGCGCCTTTTACTAAGCACAAAACCGTGATGGTCAACCGAACACCTAAACTGACAATACCTTAGATATGAGGACCCTAACGAGGGCTTGCGGACTTGAGGTTGGAACAATTTCGATACTTGATACAGTATCTGTCAATCTTACAGATTTTCAGACTGTTAACCAAATAGAGATCACCCTAGTATAGCATAACTTTTAAGACAATTATTACAAAAATCAACAATTTTCGATTAAGAAAGGCTATCAACATGCCCTCTAACATTTTCTTTTTGCCTGTTTCTAACTCCTTTTTTTTCCACTTATATGATAGTCTATTATTGGATGACAGTGTAGATGACCTTAATGTATTCCAATTATATTCATTTATATTATCCTTTTGCTCATTTCTACATACTATACATTTGATACTAGCAACGATCCCGTTTGCATGCATATCTGATGTTGTGAAACTTACATAGTATTTTCAATTTTCTTAAGGGCAGTGGCCGAGCATTTGCAGCTGGTGGAGATATTGTTGCGCTTTACCATTTGATAAACAAAGGTAAATTATAAAGATTTTTTTTTTTTTTTAATTAAGGCCTGGATGGAAAAATTCTTCTCTGAATCTTTATCCAGTTGTCTTAGTTTTGAAGCTCTAAAGTGTATGATTATTTGCTGATTGTGTTTTCAAACTGGTCTTGGGTTTTCTGAAATAGTGGAACTTGTGCATGTGGGGATGATGTAATATGCATTGTCGAGTTTAACATCCTTGAAAATTAAGATAGAATATGGTCAACATCCTTATATTAAATGCAAATAGTAAGAGCTGAAGCTATTAAATGGAGGTCTTGGAATGGTCTTATATGTGCATGCTTGGCAAATGATTATTTTTGGAAAATAGGTATTCTCTTTTATCTCTTCAAAACAAGTTAAATGAATCACACTCTAACAGTTAACAAAAGTTACAGTGTTGATTTTTGAATTAAAAAGAACAAAATTCTACAAGCAACAACAGTTCCTTGATTAGTTCAATGGAAACTGGTGTTTCCTCCTCTACTTTGTACCTTTCCAAACTGGACAATTGCAGTTCATTTTGGTTTAACCTTTTATATTCATAAGCTGCTATCTTCATTTGTATTCTGTATCCTCTCCTCACCTATTAATTGATTTTTCACCTCAGTTCTTAAGCTTTTGATGCTTGAAGAGCTTATAAAAGTTCAAAGAGATTTTTGGCAGTGTTTCATTACATAAGGGAGGAGAAGCATATTCTTTAACATTTTTAAATTTTAAATTTTCTAACCAACAAGATCCAACTCCCAATAGTTTTCATATTTGAATTTTTGCTGCCGTAGAAAGCTTTTTAGTGAAACTATAGGTTGTATCCATACTTAGGTTTCTGATTTTCCATGCAATTTGGTTTTAGGTATTTTCTCGTGTCTATTTTATAAATGTCTTTTTTCTAATGCATTTTAGCTAATTGAATTTTATGTTTTTATACAGTTATGTTAACCTTTTTTCCTTTCAATTTATGCAGGGAACTTGGAAGCCTGTAAAGAATTTTTTAGAACGGCATATAGTTTTATGTACCTGATAGGTACATATTTGAAGCCACATGTGAGTACAGTATTTTGAGGCACCTTTCTTTGTTTGATATATATGTGTAACATGCTCATATTTGCTGTTTCTTATGAATAATAATTCACACTTACGATACATTTGTTGTCCAAGTACTGATTTGAAATCATTGAAATACAGATGTTTGTAAACAGGGTAAAATAACAGGAAATGTATATAAAATAGAATCCTATTATACTAGTTAATTGTGATAAAACCAAATTCTATAATTTTAAGAATACTTGACCATCTATTCTTTCTCATCACTATTACATTATCATCATTTTATTAAGAAATTGGCTTCTAACTATGAATTGATCTGGGTAAATTGTGTAACAACTTAATACATTGATTATGCTTCAACTTCTATGTAAATTTAAAATACATTTTAGCATTCTACTCCAATGACATATAACTACATAGAATAATACTATCATATGTTGTAATTATACAACTTTTAAGCAATAGTGTTTATAAGTGATCAACAGATTAAGTTACATTACAGATTTCCTTCTAATATCTAGCTTAATATTCTGATACAAAAGATTATTATCTATGATTCTATTTTATAATATATCAACAGAATTATTTGATACAAAATTCCTGTACATGTGCATTTTATTAATAGAATATCACAGAGAGTCCATATTCATCACATGGCTGCAAGCAGATTGGATAATTTAAAATCAATTTTCATGTTTACCTGTTAGTTACCAATAAATAGAAGTTATGCAGTAATGAACTTCATGCAGGTTGCTCTTCTGAATGGCATTACCATGGGAGGTGGGGCTGGAATTTCAATCCCTGGGACATTTCGAGTTGCAACAGACAAAACTGTATGTATCTATAATATTTCATAAATATATTATGTACATGATAAACCAACCTCTTACTGAATCCTGCATTGTTCTCATTTTTGACAATTTTGATGGTGTGAGATAAGATTTTTTATTCTTGTATTTTTAGTTTACAGAAATCAGAGCTATATAACCATCATAGCCTAGAGATGGATTTTGGACATAGGTTTTGTTTCAAGGATTAGGATTTAGACCTAATCTAGAGGAAACCCTATATAAGCCAAAAATATGTTTCCTTTCTTTTCTTACCTTTAAGTTAGATATAATTAAAATTAATATGGATTAGGCTAGACATAGTATTCAAGGTGTCACATGAACAATTAGTAAATTTGAGTTTGGAATGATAAATAGGCAACGAGTTGTATGTCTGTTAAAATTCTACCCTCTTACTTAAACATGTGCTTGCTTTGTGCCATCCCTACAATGTAAAAGTCTTTATCAACATATTTCTTCTTTTTTGGAACTTGGATATATGGCATATTTGTTCTTATATTCTCCTAATTTGTGTTTTAATCACCATGTTTATGTATTTTCCTACAGCTGCAGACATAGAATGTTTTTGCTATGTCGTTTGTATCCTGTATACATCATGTGATAATTTTAAATTTCTAGAAGTTTGTCTTCATTTTGGCTGATGTGTGCGTAGAAACACTTGGTTGCATACGCTTATTTTCATTATAACTTATCCCAATTTTGCAGATTTTTGCTACCCCTGAAGTTCTTATTGGATTCCACCCTGATGCTGCAGCATCTTTTTACCTTTCACATTTACCTGGTCAATTAGGTATGATCATGTGTAGATGTCTCATCTACTTTTAGTTACTTAAAACCTCTCTACTTGGGTTGGTAGGTTCTAAATAATTCCATTTATCAGATATAATCCTGAAGATAATTTAATGTTGTACTTGTGCACTGGTATTTTGAACTCAGTGGGGGAAGGGATAGTAGAAAGTTCTGACAATTAGATAAGCCCTCTTTGTTAGAATGTGTTCTTTTGAAACAATGTGGTTCTCTTGGTCAAATTTGAGCTCCTCTTTAATAAACTATGTTTATATGACAGTCTTCTAGGTACAATTTAGTAGAATAAGAATTGTTGAGAAATATAATTCCAATGATTTTAGAAAGATTTTTGCTTCGCAACTATTACTTCATCCCAGATTTGATGGTTTTCGGCTTTGCAAAGGGTAATTAGGTCCGTCGTTGTTGATTCATGTTAGTCAATGGCTCATCTAAACCAGGATAATTATTTTAGTTCTGAATAAAAGTTTTGGTGGTATTGAGCTTAGTTAAAGTTGTCAAGCCTATCAATTCTCTGCAAGTTTGACAGAAGAGTTTGGAATCTAGAATCTTTTGGCTTGCTCTATTGTGTCTCCCTTTGTGAAATCTTTCACTCATTCCCTTAACCATCAAAGATTCCTTCTGGACAAACTTATCTAGCAATGTATGTCGCATGCAATTTAAGTTCAGAAATGGTGCAGATCTTTTCTATATTGCTAGTAGGCACCTTTTTGTGGAGCTATATATTTGGCATTTTTTATTCGAGAAGTTTTTTAGTTCAGCTTGATGGTTTGTCAAGATTGTGATAGGAACTGGACCAGATTAAGAGAAGAAAGAATGAATCTTTATTGAATATTGGAGAATATCTCCTGCAGTACAATAGTGAATTTGAGGTTCACCACCCTCCTAATACTTTCTGCCTCCCTTTCCTCAGCCACTCACCTCCTATTTATCTATTTCTGACCCTCCCATAGTTAGTATAACTACTAACTAACTGTACAGACTAACTAACTAACTGTACTGTTAGTATACCCCTAACTGCTACTAGTTACAGCTATTGCTACTAACTATTATTCCTATCAATACCCTCCCCTTCAAGATAGACCTTGTCCCCAAGGTCCAGGTGAGGAAAACAGCCTGTATTTTTTCAGCAAGGGTCTCCTTCATCTTCTTCTTCCATAATCATCAACCTCAGCTGCTTGTTCTTGCACACATGTGTTGGATGATACTTCTCTTCACATGTAAAACACTCTCCCTTCCTCATTTTCTCATTCACTGCTGCGGATGATATTTTATGGAAGGTTCTTCTACATTGCTAGCAATTATCCTCTGCACTAACAGTTTGGACAGATTCACTGTCCTTACTATTAGCTCCCCCTACTGTCTCCCCTCTTTTACCACTGTCTTGCTGTCACTCTCCCATTTCTTGGACCCAAGAAACTGGGTTTCTGAAAAGTTTGAGGCCCTTTACTCAGTCTTGGCAAATTTCCCAGCACCCTATTTTTTTCCTCCACTTGTCTTGCCTTCATCATAGTATCTAACAATGTTTTTGACTCATGCAACCTCACTTCTGTTCCAATTTCCTCCTTCAGCCCCTTCACAAAAACCTTCATTAAGAAAATTTCCCCCAATCCTTTGCCTGCTCCCACATGTTTCTCAAGAAGCCCAATGTACCCATGCACTGTATCCTCCTATTTCAAAGCCAACAAAGCTTGAAAAGCGCTTCCTAAATTTGTGCTTTGAAACCTCTGCACTAAGGCAGTCTTGAATTCTTCCCAAGATTGGTGCGAACTCCAAGACTCCCACCATTAGAACCAGGCCAGGGCCTCCCCTTCCATAGCCACCAAGATCGCCTCCAGCTTCTCATCCTCCTTCACTGCCTGAAGCCTGATAGACCTCTCAATTCTTGCTACCCAACCCATTTGGTCTTCCCCCGTGAAAATAGGCATTTCGATCTGCCTCCATTGTTGCCCCCTCCCGTCCTCTCTTTCCCCGTTCTTCCCTTTCGCTTCCCCTGTTCGCATCGTCTCCTCTGTCGCTGGCCTCTCCCATGTCGCAGCCAGCTTCTGCAGCAGCGATTCGATCGAACCCAGGCGCCCTTCGATCGCCTCCCTATGGGCATCCATGGCTTCTTTGTTCTCTTCCACTGCGCGCTTCAGTAGCTCCAGCCTAGCCTCCATCTTGCCGTTGCTATTCCTATCAGATTGGAAGAGGCCAAATTTACTCGGCAACATGCTTTCTTTGTCATTCTTCGGTGCATTTGTCTGCTTTGGTGCATTTGTCTGGAGCTGATGCACACTTATTTACAGGCGTCTCATTGGTCCATCCATCAACATTGAGATTCTACTTTTTGATATTTGAATTTGAAATCCTATGCGATTCACAATCAAATATGATCATTAGTTTTCTGAGGGCTAATTGTTATTTTTACTCCTATTGATATCAAATGTTGTACACCAATGCTTTTGTTTTGTGTACCCTTAGATTTCATCAAGTATATACAATAAAAATAATTGATTGATGAAGAAATTGTTAAATAGGTAAATCATCCTATTTTCAACAAAAATGGTTGAAGGAAATTCATGGGTTCAAATCTAGTCATCAACTGGAAATATGATTGATGAACTTCCTGTATGTAGTCTTTCTTTGTTTCATAGGTCATTATTCTATGCAGGAGAATACTTGGCTCTGACTGGGGAAAAGCTCAACGGAGTAGAGATGGTTACCTGTGGGCTTGCTACACACTATTCATCAATTGCAGTTTAGTTCCACTAAGCACTGCTTGCTTGTTTTATTTTAATTTTAATAGACTTTTCAGACTATAACATTCAAAATCATTGCTTGTCTTGTCCTGTTCCTATAGAGGCTTCCTTTAATTGAAGAACAACTGGGGAAATTGGTTACTGATGACCCGTCTGTCATTGAAACCACTTTAGAACAGTATGGTGAGATTGTACATCCAGACAGCAGTAGCGTACTACAAAGGTTTGACCTATCTTACATTCTGTCTAAGGGTAGTCTATTTAATTTTTGGATAAAGAAAAAATAGTTCAAAAAACAGAGAGAAACTGAGAGAGAAGTGCCAGGAACTACTGTTTTTGTAAACAAAGAAAAAAGAAACTGAAAAATACACCATCTCAGAATAGCCTTCATTCCCTCTACAAAATAAACCAACAAAGTTTCCCCTAAAAATGACCATTAGCTGAAGGCCTACAAGAAGATAAGAAAATAATCTGATGAAAAATAAGTTATTGGGATGCTTAATATTTAATTTCCTTGTCTCATATTTTGGCTCATAATATAAGATAACCTTTATTTCTACTTTTTCATTTTCTTCAGGATTGAAGTTCTAGATAAATGTTTTTGCCATGACACAGTTGAAGAGATTGTTGATGCGATGGTGCGATACATATCTTTCTTTATATTTCAGAGCCTTCTATTCAACACAATTCTGTATTATGAATTTCAATTGTTCTTCACATGGGTAAATTGTAATTTATTCAAAATGTAACCAAGAGGAAAGCACTCCCTGTTAAGTGTTCTTAGTGATGTAGGGGAAACCCTTATATCCTATCGAGACAGTTGTTTTCTGCTCTTTATTCGAGTCCAATAAGTAGGGGTTTTGAGGTTAGATCCAAGTAGAAGATCCTTAAGGCTGCTCTTCTGTTCACAGGTAAGTCTGACGCAGCTAGATAGCTGATGTCTTCACTACAGCTCTTAGTTGTAATCTTATTAACTATATTTGTGCTAGTTGGACATAGGTAACGTCTATGTCCCAAATTGAGAATAGTCAGAAAGCGACAAAAATTAAGTGTTAGTGGGATGACATATATGGGATGGGTTGGTGTTTAACTTGTGTGATTTCGAATTTAAGTTGACAAGCAGGGCCTTCCAATATGACCTGTTTACCAGATGCCTAAATGGATAAGTTCCCCCTAATTGTGCTTTGTTATGTTAGAGAAAATTAAGAATGGGAATAGCCAACTCAGCATTGTTAATCTCCATGTCTATTTATTTAGTCTGAAATAGAGACCAATACATGAAAGATAGGCACAGCGTAATGACCTATAATTGCGTAGTAACTTTTTTCTAACATCTTATTTGAGTACTACAAGAAAATTAAAGTAAAAAACTCTTTGCAATACCGAGCTTGTTGAGGGATTTGACAAGTTAACAAAAATCTATTTCCATATTTTTGTAGGGGTAAGCAAATTTCTTTTTCTGTTCCCAAGGCTCCACCCTTCCTTTTCTAGTTCCTTTCCCTGATTTGTTTCGAAAGGAGAGGCATTGAAATGAAATATTGCTTAGGATGTTTATTTGTACCTATTTACTGTTTTCTTATCTATATATCAATGACATTTTGAAAATGTTTTGGCATCTCTTGTATGCCCTTTTTGCTTTTTGTGTTGTTGCTTGGCATTTTGGTGAATATTTTAGTTCTTCTTTTATTCTTATTATTCTCAAATTCCATTAGGAAAATGCAGCAAGTGAAACAAATGATGCATGGTGCATTTCTACCCTAAATAAACTCAAAGAAGCTTCTCCATTGAGCTTGAAGGTTGCCTTGAGATCTGTGAGTTCCTTTTGCATGTCTAAAGTCTAAACAATTCCTAATTTCTTTGCTCTTATAAGAAATCACATTTATAATGTAATTCATCTAATTGGTGCAGATACGGGAAGGTAGATTTCAGACACTTGATCAATGCTTATTGCGTGAGTACCGTATGACCTTACAAGCAATTCATAGGCAGATATCTGGGGACTTTTGTGAGGTATAAGTATTGTTAATCTCTCCAAACATAAACAAACTTATTATGTCTAAACACAAGTTGATTTGAATTCATTTTAGGGAGTGAGGGCACGCGTGGTGGACAAGGACTTTGCACCAAAGGTACTGATTGTTTGCATTATCATGATAGTTTTGTCGAATTGCCAACATGTCATTTGTCAATGATTGATGACTATCATATTACAATTTTCTCAGATTTGAAATTCATTTGATTAATGCAGTTTCTTCAATTCAAACTAATGTGTATATGCTATAAATCTGTATTTGAAATCCAAATTTTTTACACAATTGTCAACCAAATATATGCAGTGGGATCCTCCAACCTTGGAAAAGGTGTCTCGAGATATGGTGGATCAGTACTTCTTACCTCTGAGTGAATCTGAACCTGATCTAGAGCTGCCCACAAACAATCGTGAAGCATTTTTGTAGATTCCCTTGGACAACTAGTGTGTTTGTTAAACTGTTCAATCCCCGCCAAACGTGAATCCATCAAATTTCTACAGTAATGCTTAATTTCTCGAAATATGTGAAAGGGTTGTTGAAACGGTTAAACTAACACACACATACTAGATATACACCATTGGTATTTTTCAGGGCAATGGTCAAGCTTGTACCCATTCCTAAATCTCGAATTCGGTGCCTCTCCACTCTCCAGTAACTAGAAGCACTTGATGAACCTCACAAGAGTGTTGTGGCTTTCTCTCTCCTCCTACTGGTGGCTTCTAGTAAATGAAGAGGATCTTAATTCCTAAATCTCATAGTAGTTTCTAGTGGATTTTTTTTTTTTTTATATGTAGGAATCGAAGATAGTACCAATGAATTTATAACAATCACACATCTTTTATAATAATCACATATTCTGTTCAATCAACTGAACTAGATTCCATTGGTGTTTCTAATGATTTTCAACAATAGTATTTAGCTTGTACTACCTCTACAAAAGGAATAACAAACACTTTAACAATTCTAAATGTATGTTTTCCAGAAATTATATTGCAGTTTATGTGTCTTGATTCAACTAATATATTTTCATAATTTTAATTTCAGAAGTCTTTCATCTGTACTTTATACTTGTTGGATAAAATAGAATATTTATTATTAATAACAAAATATATTGATATTCTTTTAAATTTTTATTTTAGGTTGGCGAAAGAATCTATTCATGTAAAATCCAAATCCATTTAGTTAAAATAGAATAGGCTTAGTGCATTCAAATCCGAGCGTCTTCTGAGGGTGTTGTACACCTTCCCATGCACCACAAGCCACTGCTAGAACATGGTTGTTACTTCCTTGTTACTCCTCTTAGTTGCAGCGCCTCCTGTGTTGGTGGTGGCGGAATTGCACCATGCCCGGTGACGCGTCACGGAGCGGAGCAGCAAAGCCTGTCTATGAATAAGAAGATGAATGTCATCGTTTATTGTGAGTTGAGTTGAAATTAGATTGAATGGAATTTTATATATTTGATGGTTAACAATTCATCCTCTCTAATTTTCAAATCCAATAAAATATACTTTTTATTATTTTAATATTTCGGTTTCTTTTAAATTTATTAAAAAAATTGAATCTTTTATTTTTCCCTCCAAAATTTCCGACTAAAATTTATGGAATATTTTTTTAATTTCAAATTCACAAGAGACACAAATTTCAAAATCAAATTAGCAGGAAAATAATAATTATATTTTTAATTATCATTTATGTATAATTAATAAATATAAAAGGAAAATAATAACATTGATTTGAACCAGTAAATAGTTTTTCTTGAATATATTTCATAATTTTTATTTGTCTCCATAAAAAATTGGTATTGACCGTAAAAAATTATAAAGATAAAAGAGAAAATTAATTGGTATTAAATTTACCGCTCTATTTTCTTAATTTTTATATGATTGACAATGAAGATATTATAAATTTTTTAAATATAAAGTGGATAAAGAACAATTATAATTTATAAGCATGATGTGTCTTAGAATTTTTTTTTTATCGTAATATTGTATATTTTATGAAAGTTTGTAATTTTTTTACAAATTATTTTTTGCTCCACTAATAAATGTTTATAGATTTTCCTTTAAAAACAAGTTTCTGGATGTGTAGCTGTAGGTGTAATAGTATGCATACTTGTGTGTTATCATTTTATATTTACTTAGAATCAGCAAGTTAATAGTTTGAGGAATACTAGATTCAATCCTTTTAAATAAGATCTCGAGTTTAAATTTTATGGATTATATGGATCACCATGCATGTGAATGAACCGTGTGTAACCCGGGAGGGGTGTGTGTGCTTAGAATTTGACCCGAATTGTTTATGTGCGTGTGAAATGGACCTGTTGAACACATTTTTGGATTCTGTGGTTAGAATGGGACTATATGGATCACCATGCATGTGAATGAACCGTGTGTACCCGGTAGGGGTGTGTGTGCTTAGAATTTGACCTGATTGATTTATGTGCCTGTGAATTGGACCTGTGTAACCCGATAAGCAAATGATGTACAGATCATGGCTAGGACTAGAGGAGGTATGCAGCAGCCTGTTGGTGGAGCTCCTGAGAGGCGAAGGCCTACAGCATCCACTCGTCGAGAAAGGGCGGGTGTTAGTGTTCCTGAGGATCCTCCACTTGAGGATCCTCCAGTAGAGGAACCACATATGCATATTGATGTACCTAAGATAGATGATGTAGGTACTGCAGGTTTTGGAGGAGGTCCAGAAGACTGTTCGGTCTTGAGTGGTTATGCTGACCATGTGGCTGCTAAAGTCTGGTCAGTAGAGGTATTTATAAGATGATCACATGTTGTTCACCATTATATGTTTGCTTCTGAGACACTCTAAACATGTGTTTATGTATGTATTGCAGGAACGTCCAGAGCTAAAGTTGGCTTCCCATGGACGTAAGGTTACTAAATTTGGAAAGCTAGCTGCTGAGATTGAGGGGTTAGTGGCTGCTACAGGCCTTAGTCCGCTGATACGGTGCTCAGTGGACACTGGAGATCGGGGATTGCTGTCTGCATTTGTCGAGAGATGACACCCTGAGACTTCCAGCTTTCATTTGTCGGTCGGCGAGTTGACTATTACACTGGATGACGTCGCCTCCCTACTGCATATACCTGTCATAGGAGTCTTCCATACGTATGAGCAGATAGACGTCGGATAGGCTATTACACTGTTGGTGGAGCTGCTGGATGTCACTGTAGCTGAAGCTGAAGCAAAGACGACATAGTGCCACGACGCATATGTTCGATTGTCCTGACTTCAAGAGCTGTATTTTAGACTGTGTGAGTCTAGGCAGTGGATACTAGCAGCCAGGGCATATCTTTTGCATCTTGTTGGTTGCACTTTGTTTGCCAACAAGAGTGCAACACATATAGGTGTTCAGTTCTTAGAGCCTTTTCGCGACATTGATGAGGCTACGGGTTTTGCCTGGGGAGCTGGTGCTTTGGTGCATATGTATGAGAATTTGAGTTATGCATCAAAACACCATGACAAGCATCTAACTGGATACATTACTATATTACAGGTAATCTTGTGTCTCTGTGTGTGTGGGTTTGTTTTGGTTTGAATGATTTCTAACTTGCACCACATACTGATGTAGTGCTAGATATATGAGCATTTTCCCACTGTTGTGGACGGGGGTGCTCTGGAGGCATATGCGAAGGCGTTACCGTTAGCGACCTACCGTGCCCGTATGGAGAGATTGAGACCTGATGACATCAGCTGGACACCATATGCAGAGCACCGGCCCCTTAGGGAATTTGAGTTGATTAGTTTATTTTTCGGTCTCATTAGATGGGGTCCGCACATCGTTAGGTACCTTCCAGACAGGGTAGTTAGGCAGTTCGGCCAGATTCAGCAGATTCCAGAGCTGCCTATGTCGGAAGTCCCCTCCGCTGACGATGTTGATGACCGATGGGCCCACTTCGCGTATTACCTTATATCCATCGATGACTTGGTACATTATCCAAGTCACTGTGTTGCTGGATATATGGAGTGGTTCTATCGGATCTCACATCCGTTCATGACTCCGACACAGTATGCACAGGCCCGTTCACATGTTCCACCTGGGCCCAGTGCTGATCCCTTTCCCCCCTACATCAGATGTTCATCCCTCTACAGCAGATGTTCATCCCCCTCATCCAGAGGTGGGTCCACATGCATCATATGTTTTGAGTGAAGACCAGTCGCCAGCACATGCAATGGTAAAATTATCACAATTTCTTTATTCATTGTTATCAGATTTCATTACATTGTCTAATGCATTTGCTTGTTTTGTTGTAATTTCAGTCTATTTGCCAACGGTTGGCTGAGGGCTTGCAAGCCTTGATCGACGACGGCCTCGTTACAGAGGGAACGGATGACACAGAAGATGTTGGTTCTCGCCCGCAGTGTCGGGGACTACGACATTGTATATAGTCATAGACGACGGCCTAGAGATGCACAACGGAGGCGCCTAGAGTAGGCCGTCATGGTTTTTTGTACGGATGACGACATTTATGTCTGACATAGTTGTTTATTTTTTTTTTTTGGTTATGTTGGGCAAACTTTCTTGTTATTTATACCTATATATTGAGACAGTTATGCAAATTGACAGTTTATTCATTGTGAAAACCGTTCTACACATCTTCTAAGTCTACATGTTCAATACGCAACCTCACACATTTAGCATACATTTGCATTCTAGTAATGTAATTATTGGGTCAGGCTTGTGCTTCGCTGGTACAGTGAGTATCCCACAAGAACACAGTCAACGGCAAAGGACAATTGTCCTTTAATAAAACCTGTTTCATATAATAACGTTAGACAATGATGAGTTTGACAGATTTATGTAGTTGCATAAAATAATTAAATTAATATCATACCTAAACAAAGTGATTACCAAAAACATGACCGATACACAGAATGCGATGAACTTTGGGATCTTTAGGGGGTTGGCTTCTTAAAGGAAGAAACGTCATACTTTGCTGAAGTGAAAGAGATACTACAATGACATTATATCTTGATGCGATAACATGACCCATTTCCGCAATATCCATCCATTTATCCACGGTAACCTATAAATAAACGGTTATTCAAATATATTTAATGTGCATCATTTGCGTTGTTATAAAATCCATATAATGATTAAACCAAATGAACTTTTACCTTCGATAATCCATCAACCAGTAGGGACCGCTTTAAGGTTTCAAATCTATGTATACCACCAAACAAAGCTATATATCCATCAGTCCACTCTCCAAGTTCTCTGAGCAAATGACTGCGTACCAAAGACCAAGATTCTTCACCATAACCTAATAACGCAGCAATGACACGGTATCCGCAATTACCATCTGCTTTGACATCAGTGACATCCAAGATGAACTTCTGCATAAATGGATGAAATTGATCTAGCATGGGAACCATCCCGTGTTGCATCTGAACATCACATGAGGATTTGGACTGTTTTGGAGTGGCGCAACTATTCTGCACGGAATGAAACTCGTCTACATACTCAAAGTAAGACGGGTCCCTTCTTGTTGACCTTTCGTGCTTTGTCATCTTCTTCTTTGGAGCACCTTTAGTTTTGACCTTATCAGGGGGAGGGCACATGGAATTTAAATTAGGGTACGCAATTCTTTAAGTTTACTTTTAAGTGTCATTTTCCCACACAAATCAAGTTTTTCAAAACGGTTTGAAATGGCTTCCATCTCTTCAGTTATGGTGACTTCGGAATCATGCATACCTTCACTTGAAAAGTTAACCTCCGCCAAAAAATATGAGCGCCGTCTATTGGAATGCTACCAACCACATACTTTGCTAGCTCACACGCACAAGGCAAACCATGCGTTGTTCTCATAACACATCCACATCGAGAAGGATTTTTCCCTGCATAATGAACTCGCTCATACTCAGCAGCAATTTGGTTTAACGCGTACCTAGATACCATGCCAACAAGTCTCTTGTATAAAGTTACTTTAAAAATATGCCCTACAACATGTGTGCTTTTCTCCAAAGATGCCTTGATTTCATTATGTTGCAAGATGATCATGTTGTTCATCGCATCCCAAACAGTGCATAAGTCTCCAACACTATTCTACAGTAGGCGCTTTAAGGTCGAATGTGCAGACTCCACCCTGCATATGGGTCATTTAATCAATTAATTCAAATTACAATCCACCATGTATATGGGTCATTTAATGAATTAATTCAAAATACAATAAATTTATGGAAATATCAATATAACCAGTGTCAAATAACAAACTTACCTGTTTGTTGTTGTATTTCCAAAATGCATGACTTTGTTTGTCCATGCTGTGACAAATTTTTCTTTGTGGGGATTCAACCAAGTGTCTTTAACGTAATCAACAAACGTAGGCCATGGTGCACATGCAACATCAAACTTCGTAACACATTCATGATATTGTTTTTCGGTAGCATAATCAACAAGACTTCCCCATGCTTCTATCACATACTCCCATGCATGACTCTGCCTAACATAAGTTTTGCATTTTGCCTTCAGATTCTTGTCAATGTGAAACAAACACAATAAATTGGTTGAATCTGGAAAAACACATTTCACAACAGTCATCAAGGTTGAATCTCTATCGGTAACAATCACCCTTGGGAAGAATTCACTTTTCAAAAATATCCCTCTAAAGCGTTCAAGGGCCCAGACAACATTGTTGATGCGGTCTAACTCTAAATACGCAAATGCAGCTGAAAATGTCATCCCAGTAGGTGTGACACCAACAATGTCAAGTAAAGGAAGTCTGTACCTATGTGTTTTGTAGGTACTATCTATGAGGAACACCATATGATATGCATTACTCAGCTGTACCGCATTTGGATGTGCCCAAAACAAGTCACGTACAACATTTTCATCCTTCAGTCGATGTCAATGAATATACATGTCGCGTTCAAGAAGTTTCATTAGCTGTTGCATTTCAGTATTATCGCCTCTTGTACGCGTCCGGTATGCATATCTTGCATTGTAAACTCAAACTTGTTACATTATCAGCATTATGCTCCTTCATAGTTAATAGAATATTTCTTGGTTTAACCATGGACCTTGTCATATCAACAACAATCACTTTTTCCTCCTCAGTTATTCGACCAGCATATGGGTGTCCATAGAATGACTTGGCCAAAACATGATTATGATTGCCACATATTAGCTTCACCATCCACCCTTGTCCTCCCGGGGTTGGTTTACCCCGCAGCTTAAAAGGACATTCACATTTTCTGGTGCTGGTCACGGAAGGCGTGAAACCTTTTTTTCATGCTTTATATTTTTCACTCCTTTCACAACCAATTAACACAAATAACGTTATTCCCACTTTTTCAATTTTTCTGTCACTCCGCATTATAACCACTACAAAACCATTCTCAAATGCAACCGTACGAGCCCATTTCAATATCGCATCACGCGATTCAAACGCCTACACAAATGGATAATTCATATTTAATATGCTAAATAGAATCATATAAAAACTTTAAATACATTCAAATACACATGATTACCTCATTCGTTTGGAATGCTGCAGAACAATCAATTAAACAAGCATTATCATCAAACACATTGGGGTCTACACCGTTGTCTTCATTACACTCAAACGCATCAGCGTCTGCTCCAATGTCTTCATCCATATTAACTTCTTCTGACATTATACTGTCATACATCTAGTCATCGTTGTCCATCCTAACAAATAACAAATTAATTTAACATAAAAAGTTGCATGTCAAAGCTAAGATAATTACACACAAATAAAATATACAGGACGCATGCCTGACACGCATGCATTGACAACACTATGACGAATGCTACAAAATATGTTTGTGGTCCTCTAATCAGTGGCCAACAATTTTTATAGAATGCAATGTCATAGGGTCAAATGACAATGACAACACTATGACACAAATTTAACAAAACCCATGTGAAATGGTAACACCTCAGTCGAAATTGACAATACTATGTACCATACCGATAGAAGACAAAAATTTATAATGCCATGTCTCAATCAACGTTGGATACCAAACAAGGCTCTATCACAAACACAATCACACAACTATAAATAACACAAAAAATCATTAAGAGAACCACACACTCTCACACAACAGACCTCCACAACAAAAAATTTAATCTCAGTACTATGGCATTCTTAGGAGAAACAAGCAGTCAAACCATTTCTAACTCCAAATTAGCATTCATTTTTCCAAATGGATCAATCAAACACAACCAAACTGGTGTTTCTTTCCAATGTCCCACTCCAATACCAATGCGCGTTCCTAATGAGTGTTCTTTTCAGTTACTCAAGACTAGAATGCACAACACCCTTCTCCTAACCAATAACAAATGTGTGAATGAAATCTACTACCGAAAGCCTTCCCTAGATGTAGCTCAACAATTTTTTTTGATTCTCTGCAACTCAGAAATGATGACGATGTTTGCACAATGTTAATGTGCAGCGAGCAATACTCGTGTGTTGGCCCTATAGAATTATTGTGTACCATCAACAGAACTCCCAATGGTATACTCAACCTACTTTGATCCACCATCGTCCCTACACATGATGCAATCTTATATTACAACGGCAAATGGAACATACCACGACAAGCAAATTTTGTGGGTTATTCCTTCACTGGAACAAATCCAATCAGATTTGAAATTCCTTCAGGATGCAACATTCAAACACTCAAGGATGTCGTCAAGCAAGTTGCTCCTATAGGGGTCCCCCCTAATGGAATTCACAACTCACAAGTGGTAAGAAAATTGTTTTTTCGAAAGTCATCCCATGCAAAATATTCACACAACACAATCGAATATCACATAGTAGAGTTGATAACCGATGAAGACGTGTTAAAGATATTAATAGAATCCAACTACTGAAAACATTTTTGTTCAATCGAAATTTTAGCTATTTTTAACAAAGCAGTTACCCAACAAGCCCTGATAACAGATGTAGATGTTGACCATGATGCTCACTACAATGATTGAAACGATACAACAAGACATATTCGTTGCACACCATCCTTCATTATTTTCAGTTTATTAATTTCTGTTGTTTTCCTATTTGTCTCTCTGTCTCTCATGTGAGTCAAACTCATTCAAGGTGTTTTACTATAATTATTATGTGCAACTATGTGTATTTCTTATTATTCATATTTTTTCATCTTAGTCCTTATTTATGTTGTTTAATTTATCAAAATAAAGTCAATTTTATCCAAAAACATATACGCAACAACTTTACGAATCCTGAAAAGCAAAAAAACAACAAACTCATAACATACGGATTGGCTAATCCGTATGAGTCGTACGGGTTATCCAATCCGTATAGCTCATACGGATTAGTCAATCCGTATGATTCATACGGATTGACAAATCTGTATGAGTCATACGGATTATCCAATCCGTATGAACCATACAGATTGGTTAATCCGTATGAGCTATACGGATTGGATAATCCGTATGAATCATACGGATTATCGAATCCGTGCAATCCATACGGATTGCCGAATCCGTAAACCAGCAACAAACACCACTCACCTCTCTGTACTCCGACGACGCACACCGGGCTCCGACAACCACCCACGTCCGCCGAAATGGACGAAATGCCACCAATAATCACCAACCAAAATCACATCAACACCTTAGCGGATCAAAGTGAGCAACAAAAAAAAACTAAATGCTTTTGAAAGGTTGAAATAAACGTGATATAGCCCAGCTTGCCTTCAGAGGTACTTTTGGGTTTTTTAAAAAAATAATGGTGTAGTATAAATATTGAACGGTGTATGAAGAAACACTCTTAGTGGACAGTAGACTTTGCCGACATTTTGAGTCTCAAATAGTCAAATGTGCATTCAACTTGAACTGCAATAGATAAATTTGACTATTTGAGAGTTTCTTGTCAAACTTATGGGTTGCTAGTATATGACTGAATAAATTTTTTTATATTGACAATGTATAATATTTTTTCTGTATAATTAATTTATAAAAATAATTTATCAGAGTTAAGAAATGACGTGAAATAATATTGTTTAAGTTAGGTAGATGGTCATGCAACCTTTAACTTATATTTAAGAGTTTAATGTCAAATTTACGAGAGTTGTAATTATATGATTGTGTAAATCTTTTATTGACAATATATAATATTTTTTCTCGATATTTAATCTATAAAAGTAATTTATCAAAATTCTTCAGTTAATTAAGTTTATAAATAAATTCTCATGAAACTCATATTTAATAAATAATTAGTGCTTCAATTAAATTATTATCAAATCGTGACTATGTAATTAATTTTCAGAAATGATATTTTTTTTTGAAAAGCTAAAGAATTTTTATTAAAAAATAGACTTAAAATGAGCACGGCCTATCCCAACCAAAAAGTAGTATTGCAGAAATGATTAATACTTGATTGGTTATTTATTTATTTTGTCTCTTATCCATAACTAAAACGAGTTGATATATTAATTTACCATATTAGTTAATTTTGTAACACGTGATAAATTTATAAAAAATATCACATGAGATGATTTCTTTAAAGGAGATGCATACTTAATTTGTTGCGTCAGTCAAAATTAACAGTGTCATTGCACAAAGTTGACAAAAAACCAATTTGATTTAACAAAAACACTTTAAAATATGAAAATAAAACTTTTTGAGGGAGTAAACTGAAAAAAAAATTGAAGACACTAAAAAATATATTTTAACCTTTTAGATTTTAGTAAATGGGATTTTAAGGATATGAATGAGACTAGTTGTTATTACAAAAAATTGCAGGAAACTGATTTCCTGTGGATTTCAATCGACAAGTAAAACTTTCATAGATATTTTGTTTTTGTCGATTATAAATAAAGTCATAGGAATTTTTTTGCGGGTTTTCTTGCTAATAAAATTTGCAGGAAATTTCCTACGAAAAAAGTCACAGAAAAATCTGTAATAATGTTTTGTAATGAATTTATTTTGCAAGAAATTTCATGTAGATTTAAAAGTCGCAAGAAAACTCGCAGAAAATTTCTTATGAATTTTCATATCGACATCAAATTATTTGTGGATTTTCTTGCGGAATAAAATCCACAGCTAATTTACTGTGACTTTAACAATGATTATATATATAATTATTTTAAAATGATCTTTTAAGAAAAATATCTAAATTTGTTGAATTTATTTTTGAAATATAGAAAATTGTATTTAATTTTTAAAATGTTAATAAAATTAAAAATTAATCTTTATAATTGAAAATAAGTATTATTTAAAATATAGTATATTACACTCGCACCCCATGTGTTTTGCTTAAATTTCATTCGATACCCCTCCCTTTTTAGACCCTCCAAAAAACCTTTTAATTGTTTAGCTCACAATACACCTAGACCTCCTCCTTTCTAAACATCGTTTAATAATCTAACATAAATTAGACACATGTTGATCACATGACTTTTAATGAAATTTTAGTTTAAAATACCCTCATTTTCTTCCTTTAAACCTGAAAATATTTTAAGAGTTTCTTTTTTGTTTTTTTTGTTTGTAATTGAAAGTAAATCCAACTTTTTGTTGGACGTTGTTAGTACGCAGTGTTAACATCGTTCTTCACATCCTTTGTTCTACTAACATACATATGAACTGAATTTTAATTCTCAACAAACATTTTCAGTAGATAATGACCAGTCTTAAGGGGAAGAATGTTATCACTAGCAGTAGAACAAAATCACAAAATAAAAGGGTGATATGGTGCCAAGTCTAAATCATTAGCAATATTGTTCAAACAGTCATGTATTCCAAGTATTCCAGTTCATCCATTGTGTTCCTATGGTCCCAAACATCAACACTATTTTAATCAACAATAATAAACAAATGATTTCAGTTCATCCATTGTATTTCCTATGGTCCCAAACATCAACACTATTTTAATCAACAATAATAAACAAATGATTTCTAGTTCATCCATTGTGTTTCATGTGGTTCCAAACATCAACACTATTTTAATCAACAATAATAAACAAAGGATTTTAAAAATCACAAATGGTTCAAAATTGATCCTCCATTGAAACTCCATTAAAAAATAGGCAACAATAAATATTCAAAAACAAAAAAATAATCTTAAAAAGTAACCTATATACAAGGTCTAGTGGTCACTTATAAGCATAACCTGGCTGTTCATGGAACAGGAAGAGAAACAAAGTGCTTATGAATGTCGAAGAGGAAGACAAATAGAGACACTCATGAACGTCGCGAATTGGAAGAGGAACAATGGAGAACTCAAAAACGGGAAAATGAACAATGGAAAATTCGTGAACTGGAATAAGAACGGTGAAGAACTCGCGAACGGTGAAGAGGAATGGAACGTGAACGTCGTGAGAGAAAGAGGAACTCGCACCCCTTAGACGCTGAAGAAGAAGTTGCCAACAAGAGAAAGATGAATAGTACTTATGAATGGTGAAGTGGAATGAAATGTGAATCCTAAATTCTGAAACTGATTGGGAAGGATAATTTGGGTTTTACAATTAAAATGTAAGGACAATTTTATCTGCTCACATATTTCAATTGACATTAGTTAATGACGACGTTAATAAAAGGGGTAAAAGTAATGTGCAAAAAGTGAGGGATATTGGGTGAAATTTAAGCAAAACACAGAGGGTGCGAGTGTAATTTACTCTTTAAAATATTAAAAAAAAGAATAACGTCTCTAATCTAACTAAAATAATTAATTATTTTAATGAGCCAATCATGTAGAAATACTTAATTTTGACCGCCCTTAAGTTCTGCTTGCACATATTAGCAAGAGCATTGCAATATTTAGGTATTTTATCTAACACATGGCAAGTATTTCAAGCAATTCAATTACTAAAAATCATTACACAAGGTCCAACTAATTAAGCTAAAACGTATTCATACTTAAATAATATTTAATTCCAATTTTTAAATGATCAACATGCTAATTAAATTTAAACAACACATTAATCAAGCAAATTAAATAAATTCACAGGAAAAATCGAATTCTAATAGATCCATCATTCTGCAGCTATGGTTGATAATATGATAATTAGAATAAACAATGGCAAAAGCGATTCACTGGTTTGCGGCCAATAACTTTGCAATGGCCACCTTTTTGGAGCAATTGTTTTTGCAAATGCCATCACAAGTGTTGTCGTCACTTGAGCCAAGAACGCAACTCCATATATGGTTGACAAAGAAGCACTTTGCACTACCTCTATGTGTTTTCCATCAAGGCAGTATGTAACTTTACAAGCAATATACAATATATTTTTCATTTTCTACTTCACCATGAAATACACATGATTATTATAACTGTTCTTTGAACTTTGAGTTGCATATTTGATGGGTCATAAAATTTGAGTTTCCACTCGATAAAATAAATGTAATTAAGTACCTATGAATTTAAACTTTGAGGTTATACCTACCTTGAACTGAGATGTGATCTCCTTTTCCTAATTTTTTTCCAACAGGAAGGAATACAATTTTCAATATTAATATAACCATAACATATTAATATCGATCATATATGCACTATAAAGAAATTCGTGCATATATATGTTCATCAGCAACATATTAAGATTAGAATGAGTTTTCTTAGAAGAATAAAATGATGATGATGCAAACAAGGAGACGAAGTCCTCCCACGAATCTGGCCATCTTCACACCAGATTGTTTTAATTAGCTAACAGGTACTGCAAACTACAACTATGGTTGTAATGTTTTCTATCTTTTGTAATACATTATGGATGCCAAAAATGTTTATCTTTTCTATCTTTCACTAATGATCAATATCAACAGGACCTTTAACTCAAGTTAATTGAGGTCTATTTCTATCTTTCACTAATGCCATTATATAATTTTATGTTAAGTTTTCACTGTCCTAATGTAATATAATCAACTATGGCTCACTCTATGTTTGAATATCTTTGAGGAACCAAAAAAGCTAGCTAGCTCTATTCCAAGCCTAACTTCTAAATGAAGCTACTCTCAACCAAGTAGCAGTTATGCAGATACCTAACATTGCCAGTGGGCAGGGGTAGTTAACTTCTTGATCTTTATTATTAACTTCTAATTGTGATTCAACCGCTATGCTTTCTTGATCTATAATTTCCTTGAGTCTTGAGTCTTGACCAATGACTAGCTCCACTTTTTTGGTGCTTGAATTTTTTATTAGCGTGCTACACTCAACCCATTTTACAGAATGTTTGCACTAAGTAAACAGCTTAACTTAAAGGGTGATAACTAACAAGCCACTGAATCTTGATAAAAAAAAAGTTTAACAATGACGTGACTCACACTTTTGATTCATTTGAATATGGATTGCACCAAGGGTGTCGATTATTCTTTGTGGATATGGGATATTTGACAGAGAAAATAAAATGAATAAGTTCAATCACTTTTCACAATAATTGTCATTGTATTGGCTGCGATATTACTTCACGAGGAAATATACGTTGGAAGGTAATGTAATGTTAAATAATCTAAACATAATCAAGAGTACGTATTAAGAAATTAATTAAGATGTTTTTATTTTGAGATTTTTTTTATATTTTCACTTTGGTTATAAAAATATCCATCATTACAAAAATTACTATCAAAGATGGTTTTTTTTTTTTTTTACTTTTTATGACGATTTCAATTGTCTTTGAATATGTTGTCATGAAAAGTCAACATTTTTCACGACGATTTTTAAATCGTCTAAAAATCTCGATTTTTATATCATTATCTTTGAAACTGTATTAGAATATTTTTTTTTGTATTCTAAATGGTTTCTAAAAAAACAACAAATTTATTGAAGTTTATTATTTATAAATTAATTATTTTAAAATACAATATTTTTATTTGAAAACAAAATCATTGTTTATAATATATTAAAAGTAAAATATAAACCTAAAATTATTTTATCTTTATTTAAATATAATTAAAAGTTATAAATATATACAAATTAAATTAAAAATTTATTTAAATATAATTAAAAGTTATAAATATAATAAACTTCATCAAAATGTAAATAAAACAAAAGAAAGTAATAAAAAAAAACTTGTTCTAACCAGAAGAGGCCCAATAACCCGAATTAATGCACACAAAACTACAAATACAATCAAATGAAATGGAAAATTTACAATCCACCTAAATTTGTGAAAGAATAAAAAAGAAAAGTCCATTAAGAGTAGATTAGTGCTGAGAGCTTCATATAATATGCAAGAAACGTTAGGTATAAAGGTGAATCCGTTTCTGAATCTATGTTAGAGTGCTAGTGCAACAATTTCAGTGATTCCCATTTCAGAACAAAGTGATTTCAAACCAGATTCTTTCAACAAGCTAAAAGTGGTAACTCTATAGTAGGAAGTCTGGATACTTTCCAGGGAATTTTTCGAAATCACCATACAAGTGAAAACAAGTATAAGCACCAAAACATGAGTTCCAAAACTAGTACATTTACTTATATCACATAAATTGTTTCCCCCCTTCAGGTAAGAGAAAAAAATATAATGCTCTTGAGGTGGTTCTAAATATAATATTTCAAGCCTACAACTACAATGCAAAGTATGGAAAACAGACTGGTAGGTATTGTACCTTATATTGACAAGAAAGCAAAAATCCATGTAGAACCTTACTGTCAACAAATTTGCAACCCCTAGAATCCTTAAAATGACTCCAATCCTAACAAACATATGGTGCTTGTCAAGGCTTTGACAACTAGCAAATAATGGAATACCATAAAAATTGATTAAGGTTCCATATTGTGCTTACCACAATGCATAACTAGATTTATTTGGTCTACCTTAAAAACCCCCATCAGTTCCTTGCCTTTGAAAAGGAAGATAGAATTAGTGAATCTTGATCTACGGTAAAGTAATTCAAGCATTTAAATTTAACCAAGTTTTAAGTGTTCATTAATCAATAAAGAAAAATATTCAAGCCATTATTTGAAAGGAATTTGAGAATACATAGCTCTTGAAAATGACCTTTGGTGCAATACAATTTACAAACTAATACATCTAATCAGCTTATATTGAAAGAGTTCAAATGTACAAACATGCAAGATCCAATCCAACAACAATGGCACATTTATCAAAGAAGATGAAGCACAACTTGAAAGGATATTATCTTCAATGAATCCTATTAATCGGAGAAATGCAATAACACAATAAGTTGCACTTCCTGTGACACTAAACAGAGTAATGTTGTTAAATATCATAAACATTAAAAGATGGATGGAGATCACCTTTCAAGATGCATGCACAAGACATAAAAACCAACAGGCATGAGCCATAATCATTATATTCATAAAACATAAAATTTAAGTTGGTTGAGGCTTGAGCAGATTGTTATCATTGTGCCTGTTACATAACTGGCCAACAAGAACCACAACAAGTCTACAAGTATTAATCTGGCCATCATAAGGATACATGATAACAATGAACTGATTGGTTTACAAGGATATCATACTGCAAAGTCACTCATACTATGTTAATACTCGAGTGTAAACAAAATCATGATTGTAGTTATTAGAATCATATGATTTGTGATTCGAATTGCACAATTTGATATGATTTGTTGGCTATCCAATGATTTATAATCATATCATGTACAAATGACTATGAATCTTATGATATATGAATGAATCAAAGTGATTGCTTATCATGATTATAAATTACATGGGTCAACGATTCATTATTTCTAAACTTATTAGTTTTCTTTCACATTTTCATAAAAAAATGGAAAAGTCAAATACACTTAAATTGTTAAATAAAATAAACTAAAAAAAGCACCACTAAACACCGAAAACAATGAGAATACACACAATAACCAAGAAGGGGGTGAATTGGTTTAAACTTGGCCTTTTTAAAATCTTTAGAAAATCAGAGTTAAAGGATCTTTATCACAAATAAACCAAGAATGCTTCAATCAATCAAATCACTCAGCCTAAGAAAACAATTACAAAAACACTACTTGTTGAGTAATAAAGAATTCACCAACAATCACAAATTAAGATAACTTGAAGAGATTAAAAGAAAGTAATCAACACAAGAACTTATACAGGTTTACCTCTCAACAAGAGAAGCTACATCCAGTTTCTTCTAATCAAAACTAGATTAGAGTTCTACTATTCATAAATTTTAGTTCTTACAAGCTTTACAACAATCACCCTTTATCAAACCTAGATAAAGAACAAAAATCTAAAACTCTATTAGGCTCCTGGTGATCAAGACATAGAGAACCCTTCTTTATTCTTTTCCTCTAGAGAAACCCTCTCTAGAAAAAGTCTCAAGAACCCTTGTAATAGTTACAAACAACCAAAATTCTAAAAATGAATTTACAATCAAAGTTAATGGAGAGAGACAACCTAATGATCCAATGAATATGAATGAATATGATTTACCAATCAGAGTTGAAATGAAAAACAAGTTTCAGAACTTCCTCTCCAAAAGCTTCTTTGAAATCTTGTCCAAGAAATTTTTCAATACAACATGAAGATTTGAATATGTGGAACAAGAACTTTATAACTCAGAATATCCTTTCTCACTTTCAAAAGGCTTATGAAAACTTTGAAAATTTCGTAGAGTATTATGTTGTAAGTTTCAGAAAACTCACTAGCTATTTATAACAAACTTCTATAACTGAATGTAATCGATTAAATCGCCTAAGTAATTGATTAAATCTTCATTTGTAATTGATTAAAAATAAACTTAATCGATTAAAATGTTCTTCAATTTTTTGGAAATGATATATGAACAAAGTAATTGATTATTTCGAACTATAATCAATTACTACAGGGATACTTCTTTTCAAAAATGAACTAAGTAATTGATTACAGATAAGAGTAATCGATTATCACAGTCAAGTCATGTTCTGTATTTTTACTGATGAACTAAGTAATCAATTACTTAGTGACTGTAATCGATTAAAATGCTCTTTACCAGTTAAGTAATAGATTACCAATAAGTGGTAATCGATTAACATAATTCAAAAAGGTTTTTCCAAAAACTTAAATCATGAAACCTTGACTTTGATGCAATCATGAAATCTTAAACATTTTTCATAAACCATGTGCTTTTGTAAAATCATGAATGCAAGTAAATGAATGTTTATGCAATGCAAGGATCATAGGATGATTCTCTCCTACATTAAGCAATTATCAATGTCTTCAATTGAATGATATGTACAAAGCTAAAACACTCATTCATCTTCAGCATGTATCTTGATCCACCTTCATTGTCCCCTTATATCTAACAAACCTTCATCTTGTTTGATTATTCAGAAGTTCTATTTTCATTCATATGAACTAAAGGGTTTCGCATTGCCACTCATGCACTGACTCATTCTATTTTTATCCACTGTATTTGGTTGTATCATTGCTCTATTTTCAATTATAAAATAGAGGCTTCACACACTCAGTTATTACTCATGGTTTTGTTTTGTGAAGCTTTTGATAATATTATAGTTAAAAATTATTACAGAAAGCACTAGTTAAGAAGAAAATCCACAATCAATACTTTAACGAAAGATACTCTCAAACGTCAAAACCAATATGTCGAGCCAATCAAAATGGAAGAGTTAAAACTTTACACTCTCAAAATTTCATACCTATTACTTAATCCGTAGAATTTCATGAATCAATTTTAAATCTTGTGAACAATATCTTCTAAAAGGAAAAAAAAATCTCCTTTTTAGATTATATCAGCGTTAGGACCTAGATTTCAACCTCCTACCAACCAAGAGCAATTTAAAAATTGTACCAAACAAATCTATCATGTGATGGACAATAGCATAAAAAACTTCAGGCAAAAGATTTCAATAACTTGATGTGACAAACAACATTACAATGACCCCTCCTATAACATAGAATCACATCTTAATTATGATAAATGATTGTTTCAACTCACCATGATGATATTCTGCACCAGGAACTAATCCAAAGCCACCATCATAAGACTAGAAAAAATAGAAAATAAAAATAGATATCAATTTCATTTATGTACACATACATTTTTAACAAACATGTATGTCCAGAATATAGTACAATCCTGAGATAATTCTCTTATCCTATCACTAGTTGATGCACTAGCTTCACATAGTTGGCAACATAATATGTAATCCATGTTTTCTCCTTGTCCATGCCACTCCAGTTATCCAACATGAAATTGATGGCAATTGATACAATCAATTAGTTAAAAAGATATAATATATCCATAATTATTAATCAACTAAATAATTAAATTGTTAAAATAATCATTTGGTCCTTATAGGTGACACTCAATTAGGAATTAGTCATTATATGGAAGAAAAAAGTAGAGTTTAGTCCATATATGCCCTTGTTAGTACACAATGGTCCCTGCTATAACTATGTTTATTTACTTTTAGTCCTTAAAGTACTTAAGTTTTAGTCCCTATATGTCCTAATAGGAACTACAAAAATGTTTTTTTCATATAGGAACTAGGAACTTAATCCAAAATGAGTGTCACTATAGAAACCAAATGATTAGTTTAACTTGACTACATCTTTCTTGACGTAAATTGTTTTAATATCAAATTTTCTTTCAACTACAAAGTTGAGTACACAATTGCTGAATTTGGGAACATGTTGGATTTTGCATGAAGTATGTATTGGATTTACCATTGCTTGAGCATGTTACATTCAACTGGTTGCCAAGTTGGTTTGATTGCATTTGTGGTACTTTAGTTGAGAATTCCTCACATTTTTAAAAATTCTTGAGTGACTAAGCAATCAAGTTTCTATTGCAATCAACAACTAACAGAGAATGCCTCCTCTATAGTGTGTGTGTAGAGTTCCACCAACTAACAAAGCCTTTTACATTCTTTTGTCTTGGTCCTCTTCATCTTCACCAGTAACTTCATCACCAAGGTGCATTAGAGCATCGGGTTCATTAGAAGGAAGTTGATGTTGAAGTTGAGAAAGTCTTACTTTAGATGTTTCATTTCTAGTCTCTGCCTCTTTTTGATTGGTCTCTACTTATTCAGATTCAGCTTGAGAAGCTTCAAAAACAAGTGCAGAGGGTCTCGTATTGACCTTGGCATACCTTGATAGAGCATATAGATATGCATGATTTGAAAAGAAATTTAATCACCAAATACATAAAATATATGTAGAGAAACAAATATCTAAAGTTTCATTTGAGTTGGGAAAAATAGTACATGTTGCTAAAGCTTCCAATCGAGGACCAAGTATAGGGGGATACTTCAAATATATAGAATGGTAGAGGCAGAAATTGACAAAACTAAGAAAGGTTGTATCGTTATAGAAGATTAAGAAATTAATAAAAAGTCAGCAATCCAAATAATATTGTTGAACATGAAGGATTAGGAGATAAACACGTCCAATAAGACAATCAAGGGGTTAGGTAGCTAAATTTGGTTTTTGTTTACATATGATCTTAACACAACCCTAGAACTTATTTAAATTACTTACATGATTAAGTATACAGATATATAACCTTGTTAATTGGGATGACAAAAATGTTGACGTATCAACAAATGAAAAACATTAAATACAACATCAATATGAAACTAACCTCATACAATTGCAGAAAGTTTAGCATGGTAGTGATGTCAGCATCATCAAATACAACCTGTTGTAGTGAATGAGGAGTTAACCATGTTATTGTTTGGCCCTCAACCTTGGCCTGCACAAACAACATAAATCAATATATTGATAGCATATACAATTAAGATTACTGAACATTTAAAAATGCCAAATTGGTACCTGGTAGTATATGCCTTTCATAGATACAAATGTTTTTCTTAACTTATGAGTACGAGATACGAATGCTTGCCATTCATGTGCCAATCTGGATGAAAATATAGAAGGTTAAAATCATATCAGGATGAAAATTTTCATAATTTTTTTATAAAAAAATTGCAAGAAACCAATGAGATTTTACCAAAACATTATGTAACTCCTTATTTTCAAAGGAAATATAAATCCACAAAGGCTGATTTTCTCATGACATATTAATCCAAAGTTATTCAAATTCCATGAATATACCTTCAACATTTATGGACACACTCCACGTCAATTTTTTTTTACTCTGATGCAGGTAATGCTGCAAAAAGGTGCACCATTGTAAGGTAGTCATCCAATTCTCCGAGTGCATCCACAAATCTTGGGTACATGTAAATTCAAAGAATAATCCATTAATCTAGAAATTCATCACTAGTTACTATACATAAACTATAATGAACAAATTCAAATAAACCTATGTCGAATAATCCTATCGATCTTGGGTTTGAGTGTTTTCTAGCGCAGCTTGTTTGCACATTCAAGGTTTTTCTTTGCCTCGACTTTCTTAATTCTTCTCTCATGCACTCTTATTGCTATATGTATTTCAACCAAAGGCTCGTGATGAAGGAAGGAAACATCCTTGACATGGTAATAAGTTTGATGAGTTCCCTTGAACTTTTTCTTGGGCTCTCGAGGGGTTACACATTTAAAAATACATAGTTTCCTAAAATTTGTAAAAGGCAATATTAGAATCAGTCTTTACCAAAATGTTTTAGAGTCACTAAAGATATGCAAATTCCTTCCAAATGATATCAAACATATATAGTTCAACCAATCGAATTTTAACCCAAAGGAAGCCTCCTTTTTCCTGATATCCTTATTTTTAACATGTCATTTCTGTAGAAAACAAACAAATAAACAATTAATTAAAAGCTAAATCAATAGCAAAATTGGAAAAAGTTTGGGTGGTGGCATGTGCATAAAGAAAGAGCATACCTGATTGATGAGAGCGCAAGACCTAGAAACAAGCTCAATGTCGTTTCCATCCAAAATCAACTCATCCCTCACCTTTTCAGATCAAACAATGGAAACGCACTCAAGCATGTCCATTTTCCTCACCTAATGATAATTCACGTAGTAACCAAATCAATAACTAAACCTAATAACACAATTTTTTCCTAGTATCAAATGATAGAGAAATTCAATAAATAAATTGGAAAAAAAGTACCTTCTTCTTGCCAAGGGAATTCTGGATTTTAATAGACTTGTTTTTTTTCCAATGCTAGCATTGATTGGAAAGTGAGCATACACGAACCTCATCTTGTAATTGTAGCCCTTGTAACGCTGGTGATCAGATTCTCGACGTGGCTCAGGGCAGTGCGAACGGTGGCAGATGTTTTTCAAAAACCAAACTAGGCATTGATCTTCAGCTTCCTTTCATCGTTATCATTAGTAATGAGCTGAAAATCAAGAATGAGATGCTTCAAGTCTCACACCAATTTTTCACAAGGGCCCTCATAAACCTGAGAGTATGGGGTGTTGAGATTTAAGTAAAAGTTGATGTAAAAGTAGCATTGGAATCGTAGATCTGAGGGTTAATTAGGGTTAAAAAAAGTGGAAACGAAGATGATGAGTGATGATAAATACCTTATTTGTAACTGACACCTTTGTTGACGATGTTGCATTGATCACAATAAAGGGCACGAGAGGCTTCATCGTTGTTCTTGGAGTTTCTGGGAGGAGCTTCATCAAACGACGGATGTTGTAAGCAATAGACGACATGAGAAGTGGAATTGCAGAGTGAAGGGCACAAGACTGAAAATTTAAGTATGTAGTTTAACTAATAGATGATTTTCATGAAACTGTCGTTGTCAGCTTAAAATCAAAGACGATTTTTTAAAAACCATCGTAATAACTTGCAAATCAAAGATGATTTTATAACAATCGTCATTAAAACCTTTTATCAAAGACGATTTTTATAAAACTGTCTTAAAAAGATTGGACTTAATTTAAAAAATGTCATCGCTTACTTTTTTTAAATTGGTTTTTCAAAAATTGACTTAGATTCAACGATGTTAAAACATGCTTTTTTAGTAGTGATCATAATATTTTCACTTTATTTCTTGTCTTCAAAAGTTTGTACAAGAAATAGTGAAAATACTTTTTTTATTATTGTTTTCTATTTTTATTTTTTGTTTTCATTATTTCATATGCAAACTTTTGAAAATAGAAAAAAAAAGAAAAAAAAATGTGAGATGGGTGTGGTAGTAGATTCTAACGTGATGCTTCGTAATTTATTATACGATGATAGCTTGCTAGGTGTAATTGGAGTGATCATTGGCTTGTATGTTGTGCTGTGGGGTAAAGCTGAAGAAGTTGTGTGAAAGTGAAGGAAGATCCAAAATCAATGGTTAATTCCACAGAGGATGTGAACATTTTGATAAAATCATTCTGATGAATAAGCATGTTGTAAATCTAATTTGGAAGAACCCATTTTATCTTCCGAATCTCCTTCACATCATTAAAAGTAGTAGTTTTTGCATTAGAATTGAATTTTTTAATATATATATATATATATATCCTTTCGATCCCAATGTGAATGAAAGGATAATCAACAGAACCCATAAACACGAAATCAAAAACACAAGTAAAACAAAATCCCCAACCCCCAAAACCAAAAGACGAGAATGCATTCAAACCTGGCCTGGAAAAAACGTGAATCCATGGAGAGACGAAACACGTTAAGAACGACAAGCGATACAACAATGCTCCCTGCTCACCAGAACACAAACCCATATCAGAGACAGAGGCACAGAGAAGTGGAACCATGATAACAGAGTCAAGGACGAACAAATATGGCGAACAAAGAAAGCCATTACAAACCTGCACGACGGACTCAGGAACGACACCACAGTCAGAGACGAACTCATGAATGGAACCACCAAAATGGCCTGATAGAGGGTTGACGAGGTCGGGGAATTAGGTCGCGATGAAAAATATGTGGCTTAGACTGAGAGGGAAAGCACGACACTATTAGGGATAATAGCAAATTCAAAGACGGTTTGAACATAATGTCTTTGAATACGCGCAATCAAAGACGGTCTTCATATGAAAACGACGTCATTTTACAAAATCAAAGACGGTTATTTTATAACCGTCTTAGTAAATAACGTAATATTTACGATACTGCCACCGACTACCATTCTAAGACGGTTTGGTGTAACCGTCTTTGATTTAGCGACGTAGAATGCATATATTGTAGTAGTGTCTACATATGATTATCCATAGCGAGCAGCTTTAGTAACCAGAAACGAATGTCAACTATACTTAAAAAAAGAAAAAATAAGAAACGAATGTCAAGAAGTTAGTTTTCGTATTCTGTACATCATATATGGGATGTATATCTATGTGTTTCCATGACATTTTTCTACTTACACGTTTTGATTTAATAATAATATGCCATATATCGTCAAATATTCAAAATAATGATAATGTCAACCAAACAATATTACATATCTCTTTAACAATATTTTTTGTCTAATATTTAATAAAATATTGTTAAAATTTTTTAATATTTAAAAAATATTGTTAAAAATAAATAAATATTGTTAATATATTTGGGCGACATTTTATTAACATAAACTATAACATTTAATAAAATGTCATACAAACATATTAGTAACATTTATTCATATTTAATAATATTTTTAAAATATTGTCAAAATATTTTAATAACATTTTATTAAGTGTTAGAAAAATATTGTTAAAGATCACATGTGTATTTGACTCTCAAAATAGTGAGAATACATACCTAATTTGTTATATAGTGGAAAGTTAATGTATGGCTATATTTAAGAGAAATAATTTTCTCTTGAAGTATAATAAATAAGAAAATTTCAATGAAAATATAATTTTTTGAAGTAATTATAAATTTATATTTTTTAAAAATTGTATGCAATTTCAGTTCGGTTGACATGATTAGATTCTAGTTTGGATAAAAAATAATCAAATTCAATTTTTTTTAATTTTAGGTTTGCTTTTCATCTTTCGATCAGCTATTTTTTTTTTCATTCAGTTTTGACGATAGAAAAATTGTTCCCTGAATCCTGGTAAACAAATGTTTCTTGAACATTACTTTTATACTTTGTTTTGTTACACTTAAAATAAAACAGAAACAAAGAGTGAATTATATATATATATATATATATATATATATATATATATATATATATATATATATATATATATATTGTACACTGAACTATATATATGGAATATGCGCGAGAAGTGAATTAACCAATCTATTTTTTTTAAATAAAAATTAGTGTAAAAACCATGTGATGAAATAATGTTAAATATTTAATTAATATAGTTCTTTAGATTAACGAAGCTTTATCTGTAACAACCTTTTTTTTTTTTTTTTTGTGAAGCTATGTATAACAACCTTAGCTTCATTTTATATATATGTTCATATGATATGACGAGAACGTGGAATAAAAATATATCCCCACAGTTAATGGTTTCACATGTAGAAGTTGGCTATATATACAAACCCCTCACATGTAATTGAATCATATGTACCATGACAACCTTCTCCATATAATGCATGGAATTTTCTGGATTAATTAGCTTCTTCTAATTTGAACAAGCTAATTAAGATATGGGATGGTTAAAGTCCTACCTGCCAGTAATGGCCATGTTGTTTAATCAGTCTATTTATGCAGGAATTAGTCTCAGCACAAGAGTTGCTTTATTACAAGGAATGAGCCCAAGGGTGTTTGTAGTGTACCGTCATGCTTTTGCAACCATTGTGATTGCTCCAATAGCTTATTTGTCAGGGTAATTAATCAACTCTTCTCTTCATCTTTACTCTTTTCTTTGTTTTTCACTCTCTGATCTCTACCCTTCAATTCCCTCTCATGCTTAAATATATGTACTAATTGTTCCTTTCCCTTGACATGCAGGAGAAATTCTGGCTCCTATTACTTAAATTTAAAGAGTTTTTCCTGGATATTCTTGACCTCATTAATTGGGTTTGTTTCCATTCTCAAGTTATATATATATATATATATATATATATATATATGTATATTGCATGTGTGCATGCCACGCATGCATGTAGAGGTTTATCTATATATGTACATGATTTTTTTTTTCTAGATTGATTGAGTAAATTAAACGTGTTGCGGTTAATGGTATAAAATTGTCAACTTTTGACTCTGACTTTTAAAACTCTGACGTTTCATCTCTATATTTTTTAAATACTCAAACTTTCACCCTTTGTTGATAAATAAATGTTCAATAATTTAACAGAATTAGACTGGAAGATGAAAAGTTTAAGTATATAAAAAATAATATTCGAGAGAATAAAAATTATCTCTAATTAAAAATATCTATGATTAAAAAAAATGAAAGATGAAAAAAATAAGAATTTTACAAGTCTGACAAGAATAAAAGATTGAAAATTTTACAATGACCAAAAACACCATTAACTATATGTGTAAGGATGTGAGATTAATTAGTCTTAATTTGGTGATGCAGCATCACGTTGAATCAAAATTTATATTTTGAGGGCCTATATCTGGCCTCTTCTTCAGTCGCAAGTGCAATGACCAATCTTGTTCCAGCTGTAACATTTGTAATAGCAGCTTGTGCAGGGTAATGGGTGCCAAAACTCAACTCAACATCTTTGTGAATCCACAAATAGAGAATTGTAGCTAGTTAGAAAGCAATGCATGCATATATATTCTAATGTGTTGCTTTTCACTCTTGAAACTTTGATTAGAATGGACAAAATGAATATTCGAAGCACGAGATCTTTAGCCATGATAGTAGGAACAGTTATATGTGTGAGTGGGGCAGTCTCCATGGCTTTGTTGAAGGGTCCAAAGCTACTAAATGCTGAAAATTTGCCATCAAAATCCATCGTGGCCTCAGGAGGCGATCATTGGTTGCTGGGTTGTCTATTTCTCACTGGATGCTGTTGTGCTTGGTCAGTCTATCTCATTTTGATGGTAAATTTTTTTCCCTCGCTAATTTCCCTTGTTAGTTTCTAATTTTATCAACAAATGTTAATTTTTGTAAATTTTATTAACATCGAATCCACAATCTTTCTTTCATTTTCTTCTTTTTAACCAACCTTGTATTTCCGTTCAATATTTTCTTGTAGTACTAGTGTTTCACACTTTGAAGTTTGAAGGGTCAGGTATATATTAATTAATTGAGTTATAATAATTAGTTGAAAAATCAATAATTGAGAATTTAAGAATCATATACTTTGTTATACACGTGTATACGTACACGTAAATTTATTTAATTATCAATATATGATTGACATATAACATTACCTTATGCAGTATATTGTCAATAACCACATATATAAAGAGAGTAGCATGAGTTAATTAAGTGGTACTATAAAATTTTCATATAATATTATACATTTATCTCTTCTTCAGGTTCCGGCCTCTGCAAGCCACCCTGATCACTTATCCTTCTCAGCATGGATGTGTTTCATGGCAACATTACAATCAACATTAGTGACACTATTGCTCGAGCAAGACCCACATGCATGGAAGATTAATTCTCTACTTGAATTTGGTTGCACCTTATATTCAGTACGTAGATGCATGATTAATTTCCCATAATATGAGAGACAAAACTTATATATATGAAATGCATCAATATAGAGTGGCCTAATTAATTTATTAATTCATACTGCAACTATATATAATTAATAATTAATAATATGTATGCAGGGAGTTATAGGATCTACAATATTATTATTTATCCAAACATGGTGCATTTCGCTGAGAGGTCCTCTCTTCTGTGCAATGTTCAATCCTCTTTTAACAATCATTGTGACTATATTGGCTGCTTTATTACTTCATGAGGAGATATACGTTGGAAGGTAATGCTGAATGACTTGCACACACGTAACTTGAGTTTCAAGAAACTAAAATCATATGTTACAATACATTCAGAAATAAAACAAAGAATATTATAACTATTGATTAAAAAAATAATAGTTTTGCTCTCAATTATAAGTAAATAAATTTTATATTATTATTTAATCACAAATATTTATATATGGTAAGTTTGTTGCATTTTTATATTAATTAATGATTGGTTCATGACTATATTTTTTTTTATAATAACAGAACAGAGAAATTAAACTCTTATTTTTTGATATATAATTATAACTCTTTTTTAAAATGAATTTCTTATTTTATAGAAATCAAATTCATATATACTATATTCTAACTAATTGATGCTACTGTTTAATCTATGTTAGCTTGGTAGGCTCAACTGGAGTGATCATTGGCTTATATGTGGTGCTTTGGGGTAAAACTGAAAAAGTTTCTGAGGTGAATGTGAAATTGACCGATCCAAAATCGATGGTTAATTCCACAGAGGATGTGAGAATATTGATTAACGATTCTTCTTCTGTAAAAGCATGTTGTAAAACAAATTTAGAAGAACCCCTTCTTTCTGCCGATTCTCCTTCACATCATTAATAAAGGAGTTTTATTGCAACAACTCTTTTTACTGTAGCTTCTTGAGTATATTGTGGATGAAGTTATACTTCTTCACACCTACTATTTTAATACATGAATTCTTTTGAATTTATCTAAACTTACTATTATCACTTATGTAAGTAAATATTACAAATTTTTCTTCTCCTTTTTTTTAATATTTTTTTACAGATTCTTACTCTTTAGTTGTTGAATGTCATTTTGATTTCTTTGTAACAATTCTTAACATTATACACTTAACACTTTATAACAATAAGTCCATAATAATTATTATTGTTCTAATCTACTAGGCTACGTAGGGACAATATCTGAGATTTTGTTGTTGAAGTCAATGATATTCCTTTATTAATTATGTCCAGAACAACTATGTCAAACATTTCATGTGAATGTACCAAAAATACATAGAAACAAATAAAATTCATGTGATGCTTACATCTTGTGCCGTGAAGAAAACATATATTTGGAGTTAATGATTAAATGTAAAATTTACATTATTAATAAATTAAAAATAAATTCTAGTGTGACTTATTGGGTAATTATTACTGAAATTAACAAATTTACAATATAATGATTTATAATCGGATGACTATATTATTCTTTTACATTGAATACTTTTTCATTTATGTTTTAATCATTGGAGTTAAAGGTTGTTGACGATTCCTTATTCTGTATAGAAGAAACTTCCTTGCAAATATAGTTAGGTCCTCAACCATTGATTTGTTAACAAACATAGATTTTTTCATAGAAATTATTTAAAAATAACATATATGTTACTCAAAGTTGAAACATTCTATTTACTAGTCAACATATATACAAGTGTTATAAACTAATAAAGTATATAAATATGACATGCCTGAAACAATAAATCATTTATTAAATTGATAAATCTGAGATTCAGAAGATTGGTTTGAACAGATGATCAGATTCAGAACAAGCCAGCCAGGATTTAACATGGACGACAACGAGGGACAGATTGCAAACCCGTTCCATGTCAACCGGACTTAATTAAATTATTGAAAAAAAATTCTAAATTAATTTGTCCCTAAAACAAAAATAATGATATTTATTTTCTTAATATATATATATATATATATATCATACCCTAATTCTATCCGAATAAAAAAAATGATAATAAAAAAAAGAAGAAAAAATAAGAAGAAAAAACATAAATAAAAAAAATAAAAATATAACAATTTGAAAAAAACAATAGTAGTAAATAAAAAAAAAAGAGAAGAAGATAAGAACAACAAAAAAATGCAACAGAAAGCAAAAAGAAAAGAAAATAGGACCACAAGACCCATTAGGTTAAAAGAATGGCAATAGATAAAAGCACAAATAAGGCAACAGAATAGGAAATAGGAATTGGCTGAGAAGAGGAGGCATGGATCTCGGAGTGCACAAATTGACCATTCCGATAGTGACATTCGGCACTGTTGTAGGGTCTCTGAGGTGACCCCTCTTCCTTCCCTCTCATTCTCTCTTTCTGTTTCATCTCTTTCTCTCCTCCATTTTTGTTTTTTTTTCTCTTCACCCCCTATCCATTTTTGTTTGTTGTTTTCTTGGTTTATTTATGCGTTTATGTAGTTCCTTCTTCCTTCCTTAGTTCAATTTCTTGCTGTTGATTGTTGTGGTTTTTTGTTTTTGTTTTTCTTTGCGTTTTTTTGGTCATCTTCTTCCCCATGATTCTCATTTTTTAAGCCACCACACACCACCACCGTGCCACCACCATGCCGGCCTCACCGCGGGCCACCGCGCCACCAAGCCCCATGCCAATGGTGCTAACAAGGCCTTGCCACCATTTGTGGTGGCTCCCCACGCCCTTCTTCGCATAGGTTTCTACTGGCTGTTGTGCCTAGCAGCAAAAAATAGGTTGGGGCGGGTTGCCCTGACTCGGTTTCAACCCTAAAAAAAACTTAATTTTACTTTTTGCATTCCCATTTTCATAAGTACACCCCTAAAATAATTAAATAAATACTTTCTACACCCCATGTTTCATAAATACACCTCCCCTAAAACCAATTAATTAATACTTTATACACCCACGTTTTCATAACTACACCCCTTCTACAGCTGGGCCTGGCCCACTTTGAAACACACCATATAATGTATCCACATTTTCATAACTACACACCCTCAGTTGGGCCCAGCCCACTTTGAAGCAATGCACATAATACTATCTACACCTCAATATTCATAAATGCACCTATTATATGTTGGGCCTGACCCATTTTGTAATTAAATAAATGCTACTGATTGCACCTGTTGTACTTACTGTATGCAATCCTAATTACTAAGTGCACCCCCACTTCTATTCTACCTCTTTTCTATTTCCATTTGATTTATTTGATTACATAATGTTATGCCAATTATTAATTATTTTTGCATTAGTACGCGCTTATGCTTCGTGCACCCCATGTTGGATCTCCAACTCGCTTGGTAGTATTTTAATAACATGTGGATAGATTTTGTGAATATCATGTTGGGTCTTCGACTTGCTTGATTTCATAGAGTTTACCATAAATTCAAAATCTTTTCTAAAAAAGCTAAAATTACTCAAATTAAGGATCACTCAATTCCTTTTTCTCTCTCAAAATTACTCATTACTCGAGATCGCTTTAAGGTCCAATGCCTTAAGCGATTCTCTTAGTTTTTTCCTTAAAATTCAATGGCGTTTGAAGGTCCAACGCCTTAACGACTTTTTTTTCACGTAATTGAAACAAATCTTTTGAAAAAATAAAATCAATCCAATCAAGTTGTTTTCAAAAAAAGAACTATGTAAGTCTGATTTCCTCATTGCACTTGGGATACGTAGGAGTGAGGGCAAACCCTTGTCAACCTAAAAAACAAAAAAAATATATAAAATCATCTCTTTCCTAAAAATAAAAATTTGATTTTTTTTGAATAAACAAAAATAAAACAAACATAAGTCATGTTCTTAAGGAAAGACAAATAATTAAAAAGTCACTTTATTTTTAACACACTCGATTAAAGGCTGTCGTCTTCATGACGGACACGTGGGGTGCTAACATCTTCCCCGTGCTTAAATGACTCCCGAACTCTTTTTCTCTAAAATCGTAGATCATGCCTTATCTTTTGGTTTTTCCGACGTTTTCCTTAAATAAACGTTGGTGACAACTCCCCTCTAGTTTTCCCTTTTTTGGGAACCATCTTTTTCTTTTTTTCATTGTTGGTCCCGTTGTGGCCGGATAGGTTGCCACACACACATACACACACACACACATATATATATATATATATATATATATATATATATAAGTACTCTATTTAATAGTTTCTTAATTATATTGTTAATTTCTGCCTTGAGGTTATATAGTAGGCAAATACATAAAATTTTCACTTCAGCATAACAAAGAAAAATGTCACTAAAACAGTCTCATTTGCCTTTATTTTAGTAATTTATTATTACACAACTAAAAAAATGAACTTACAATAATAATAATAAAGCGTTAATTTACAGAATCAAAAACATATTTAATCTGCACAAAAATCACCATGTCACAAAAACATGATACCAAATAATTTAAGACAACATTCGAAGGAGGAAGAAAATTATTGTTGGTGTTCCTTAGATTAAATGAGTAGATTAATCTCCTGAGAGAGGGAGAGCGCATCACAAAGAAATCACAGGGCTACATATTTAGGTTTGGAGGAAGTTTCTCACACATAAAAGAAAAGAGTTTTTTTTTTTTTTTTTTTCTCTTTTTAAGTTTAAATGTAGAGGTTAATTAACACTGTTTGTAAGAGTGGGTTAAACTAGTAATGTTTAAAAATAGAGAGAATATGACTATAATTTCTTTAAATCTTATGAAAGTATGCATAATTTATTCTAAAAAGCATTAAAATAGATAGAAAAAACGGGAAAGAGAAGCCATCCAAAAAGTGAAAATAATATGTGAATGAGTAGGAAAATGAATAAAAAATAGTAGAAATGAGTGAGAAAAATAATTAAAATTAATGAAATATACCATGCAAATAGGTGGAAAAGGTATTGTAAACCTTTTTTTGAGAGAAAATTGTTCTTATTCTCTCACTCTTCTCTTTTATTAAGGATATTTATCAATGATTTTTTTTTTTTACTTTCTATACAGTCAAATAAAAAGAAAGAAAACAATTTTCTTTCTTTTCATTTTATCATTAATTAAAAGTTTCCTTTCTTTCTATAAAACTAAATAATAATTTTCATTTCTTTCTTTTTATTTTCTTTATATTTTTTTTCTTTCACTTTCTTTCCTAAAACAAAATACCACTAAAGATTTATGGTTAACTTCTCATTAAAAAAAAATCATTTATCATACATTTCATGATTTCCGTGTACAGGAAAATTCCATATGTCAAATCATAATAATAATAGAAAGAAAAAAAAATTAATAAACACAAAACAAAAAAATGGAAAATCAATATATAGTTAGTTCTAGTGATACCCAACTTATCTTTTTAAATAAGATTTTGAGTTTGAGACTTGTGGATGAAAAAAGTGTGATTAAAAAAAAAATTCTACTAAAGATAATCAACTAAAATTTTTAACAAAAATTATCCATCAATAAATAAGGAACAAGTAAGGTAATACCCACTATCAATAATAATAATTATCAGTAAGGTTGGCGAAATGAAGATGTATCCACCTTAAATTAGGAGCGTACTATTTATACCTCTATATTTGCCAAGTACATCCCATTCCTCCTATTTCTTTTTAATTGTCCATCATACCCTCTATACACCCATTGATATCCATTTTTTCTTCTGGAAATATCTTTCTGGAAAGACATATTTCAGATATTAAAAAATGAACATTTATCTTACATCTCCATATTTATTAGTTTTATTTTCATACGTCATTAGTTATATTTAAATCCAATTTAAAATCTAATTTTTATTATATATATATGTATATATATTTTTAAAACCTGTCTAAAATAATTAGTACATTGAGTGCACTCAGAAAAGTTGTTCCCTCATGAAGAATAGTCTCGACTCCAGATCGATATCATTGATGTCGCCTTCAAAGTTTAAAGTGCCTAAAGTCAAAGAAGAGGTATTTGAGCAGATTTTATTCCATAAACTAATAATGGCTAATTAAAATGAACTTCTACATGGATCAACGTGAAAATACACTTGGAGACAGATAGTTACACTTTATTTGTTCAACTTTATGCATACTTGTTTAATGATCAAACCAAAATTAAAGAATGTGAATTTATTTCCTCAATTAAGTCAAGGGTAACTCCTAAAGTCAAGGATATAAATAAGACTAATAAATATGAGGCGTAAAATTTCTGAATTAATATATACCTATTTTGGAAATGAATATATTATTTTGAAAAGACATTTCTGGCAAAGAAAAAGGTATTCCAAGGAGTGTCTCTTAAAGAAAAAGGGTATAATGGGTAATTTTAATATAAAAGGGTGAAATGGGGTGTACCTAACAAAAAAAATAGGGTGCACTTAAAACAAATAGGGTGTAAATAGAAAATGCCTTGAATTATTGGACAAACAATACAACGAAAACAGAATGAAAAGTCACAGAAAACGACGTCGTTGACGCGTACCTTTCCTCTTACCGCGTAAGAAAGGAAAGGAAGCGAACGAACCAATACAACGCTTCCTTCCCTCATTCTCAATTCAAGTCAGTTTCCTGAAAATCGCACCCACTTTGCTTCGCATCACATTTCGCAAGGTATAATCCCACAACACATGCTTCCGATTTTCGTTTTAGTTTTCTTTACTTTTACAATCATCGCGTTTGTTTCGTATTCATGAGCTTAATTTTTCGCGTTTGGCAGAAACTGGTTTCAATGGTGCGGGCTCCAGATCCGCAGCGTCGGGAATCGAACACGCCCTTAGTTGTGAGTCACGTATTTGCCAACTTTTTTATTTTATTTTATCGTATATATACGAAATTGATATTTCGTGCACGAAAACTAGGAGCTACATGCTTGATGAATTTTGTTTTGGAAATAGTTTTTTTTTTTTTTTTTTTGCTTAATTTTATTTTTTGTTAATAAATATTACTAGGTAAAATGATTTTCCTACCGTGTATAAATTAGAGTTTTAATCAGAAGTTTATTTGAAGTTTGGCAATGTGATCATTGGGTGAATCTGGTGTGCAACATTTATAAGATACATCTGCGATGTGTTCACTTGTGGTGATAGCTGCTTCTAATCAATCATGGTTAGTTATGACTAAACAAAATTAATTATGAGATATATACTGAGTTAGGGTAATTATACGCGTGTTTGGATCCGCATCACATGATTATGTATGTTTGTTAAAGCAGAGGCAACCAATACTAGCTTTTGTGTTTTATAATGAATTTAATTAATGTGAGTTTGGTGTGAAATGCGATGAGATGCTCATACAAATATGCTATATGAAATTTGCTGAGTTAGGCTAATCACAGCAAGTGAATAGTGACAAAATTTTGATGCTCAAACCTGATCTCTGTAAAACTAAACGTTTTGGTATTCAGTTATTCACATCTTGATTAAACAGAACTTTGTCCTTTAGACAGATGTATCAAGTGTAAGCGGCTAGACCTCATGGTAAGAACTATTTATAGAAATAAAAAACTAAATTAACGTACACCAGTGCCTGAAGGCTCTTGGTTATACGAAGGTACGGGAGAGGATCATTGTATGTAGCCTTACCCTTGGCCCCTTGCATATGTAAAGAGGTTGTTTTCGGTTTCAAACTCATGACCAACTGGTCACCAAGACACAACTTTACCACTGTTCCAAGGCTCACCCTCTATTTATACAAATATAGGTATAAAAAAATATCTAGTAAATACATTCATAACTGAATGGTAATGGTTGGGATTGGTGCATTTATGCATATCATACATGCATGGTGAGAACTATCCTTAAAGGATTTGCAATTCCTTCGTATATACTACTATGGAATCACTTTTCCGTAAATGAAAAGAATGGCCATTAACAAGACAATGTATATTCCCTTTCTTATTTTTAAACCAAACATGGAAATTGGAATATCTCATTTCCTTTCCTATTTCATTCCCTTAAACCAGACTTCATTTGGTGTATTGATAGTAGAAGGTTATATTAGCTTGCATGGTTCATGTGGTACATGCTTAATGATACAATATAGCAGAATTATCATGCACCTGGTGTACTTAAAAATCTCTTTGGAAAGGGGAGAAAGAATGGAAAATAATCACTCAGCTTATTTTGGAAAGCAAATATGTTTCCATTATACAGAGTCAATTTGTTACTCTTTATGGTTGGCATAAAAGGCTTTAAAATATGGGGAAAATGGGCTTAATCCAATCCAGCCTTTCACAAGATTGAGTTTTATGTTGGTCTCTGTTAAAGATATGATTTTATCTATATGTAAATATGGAAATAGGGAAACATTAGGGATTACTTTCCTTAATTGTATCATTGTTCCTGATTATAAATAATGATACAACAATTTCAGCACTTGCAAGACAGTGATAATTGAAAAAAATGATTGTTCAAGATGAACCAATTATTAAGGATGATATATGTAGAAATAACCGAGATAAAGCTAGTTGCAAGCAGAGATAGCTCTCTGTCGAGCAAATGAAATAAGGAAGTGCATGGAAAGAAATAACAACTGAAATTCTACAGACACACCAAATATCCCACCCCTTCCAAAATCCCTCTACCTTAGTCAATTTTTTCCTACCTCTCCTCATTCATTCTTTCCCCTTTTCTCCTTATTCTTAACCAATTCCCCACATTCACCTCATTTTCCATTACTTTGTGCCTTGTATGCAAGGTTGTTACAACTTACAACCCTTTACAATCCAAATATCTCTTCTGCATCTTACACACATTGTTCTCATAGTATTAGTTATATGAGGGTTCCGGTTGGCAGCTCCTTCACTATTTACTAATCCATTCTCTAAATTGCAATCATGTTGATTCCTCATCAGATATCAATTTATTAAATCAGAGTTGGATTCATTTTTTCTTTGATTTGTTTTTCTGTCTGATCTTCTGGGCCTATGCTGTTATTTCTGTCATGAACTTTATTCCTTGCATTTGGCCTAAATTTGGTTTTGATGTTGCAAGCTCGAAGCCCACAGAATGGGGAATCAAGCACCCCATTGGTGGTAAATCAGGTATTTGTGATTTCTTTCATAATAAATAGGAACAAAGTTTTATGTCTTTGGAGTGAAAGTTGAGCATTGGCCATGCTCAATTCATTCCTTGCTTTCCGATAAAGTGGATTTGTTATCGTAAAAAGTGTGTGGGTGTCCAATGGTGGTGAAGTTAAAATTCTAATAGCCAGGTGAATAAATAGTGAAATAATTAATGTTAGAAAATTAATGTGTGTGCAAGTGTTAGTTATTGAACAAATAATTGGGTTCTGGAAGCCAAGTTTAAAAAGCGGGAGAAAGATACTTTATTACCAAAGGTATCTTCGTATTAGTGGAGGATCACACCGAGGAATCAGAAATTGTTCTGTATTGTAGCATAAACGCTTCTTCTGAGTAATAGTAAGGATCTGAGTTAAAAAAAACTTAGGGATGAGATAACTGTACACTGAGGAATACTTTATGAATTTAAATTTATGTTGCCTCTATTTTGCACTGACAGTCCATTCCCTTCTTCCAACCTACCTCCCCCCTGCTAAAAAGGGAAGGTGAGAAAAAGCCTTTTAGGTGTGGTCAAGCATCTTTAACTTGTGATCTGTTTTTTCTATTTAAATACTTGGCTTCTCAAGGCCTGCATTTAATTATTTCTACAGAGGGGGATTTGTTGAATATGGATCTCGCTGTTAATGTTAGTTTGGTTCATATGCATAATTACTATTTTGTTATTGCATTTAGTTGTACTTTTTTTACTAGTAGCTGCATCTTCCTTTTATGATTGTCTTGATGATTAAAGCAATACTAGATAATTATTTTATTAGTTTTTTTTTTTTTTAAATCAGATTAAGTTTATCTTTTTTCAGGTACAGGGAGAGGGTTTGACAAATGATGGGCTTATTCCTCAGATATTTTCATCTATGCCAGCTCTCAATGAAGCTGCTTCTTATCTTGCACAAACAACATCATACATAACTGGATGTTTCTCTGATTATTCAGGCAAGCTTCTTTTTTTGTTTATATAGTTCTTCAGAGTTCAGAGGTGTAATTTAAGTAGATTCTTCTTTTAGAAGTTTAAGGAATTTGATACGTTTAACAGCAAACACAGTATTTCTGAATAACTTCTTTTATAATTCTCCTTCTCTTTACGTTAATAGTAAAGAAAAGTATTCAATACAGCTGGATTGTTTAGTATACTAGCAGAGAATCAATAATGCAGAGAAGAAATAACAGAAAGAGATGCCCCTGCAACTCTAACAATGGCTACACAATTGACCCCTTGGTATTTCTCACAGCCCTAGACACTACTACTAATACTCACCCCTCTAACTAACTCGCACGTGCAGGGCCACCTTCTTCTAACAATTTATCTGACTCATCAATTACCAATTGATTGGGCTCTTTGGAATACTGCCAATGTTTTCTGCCTTTATCCCGAACATAAACTTTACTCAATTGGGCCTTACGTAATTGGGCTCTATCAATACTCCCCCCCACCAAAAGTACCTTGTCCTCAAGGTGGAAGTCTGGAAAATGGGTATCCAAAGAGATGAAATCCTCCCATGAATTCTCAAAATCTGGTAATCCGTTCCACTGAACAAGAACCTGCACTTTGCCCTGCGGATCTCTGCGCCAATCTAACACTGCAGTAGGTGTAACTTATAACTCCCAATCAGCAGACAACGCAGATGGTAACTGTTGAACGTTCAACACTTCAGCCTCAGCTTTTTTAAGCAATGACACATGGAACACCGGATGAATTTTACATCCTTCCGGTAAAGCTAAATGATAAGCAGCTACTTCAACCTTTTCCACCACTGCAAAAGGCCCATAATATCTAGGACTCAGCTTTTCATTGACCCTGGTAGCTAGGGTCTTCAACCTATAAGGTTGAATCCGCAAATATACTAAATCATCTACTTCAAAGTGGATATCTCTTCTGTTTTGATCAGCTTGGACTTTCATACGAATTCTGGGCTTTCTCCAAAGTGGCTTTCAACTCATCCAAAATAATGTCCCTCTCCGCTAATAATGAAGACACTGCATCTATTTTTAAGAAGGTATTTCCCACTCTCAATAATCGTGGAGGATCAATACCGTAAAGTGCCTTGAACGGGGTCATTCCGGTAGACTCCTTATAAGTGGTATTGTACCAAAACTCTGCCCAATGCACCCATCTAGGCCAACTCTTCAGTTTCGGACTGCAGAAGCAACGAAGGTAAGTCTCCAGTCCTCGATTAACTACCTCAGACTGTCCATTAGACTGAGGATGATACGCTGTACTATAATGCAATTTTGTCCCTGCTGCCTTGAAAAGCTCAGACCAAAACTTACTCAAAAAGATCTTGTCTCTATCCGATACCACCACCAACGGAAACCCATGCAAACGGACAACCTCTTTCACAAATAAGTCTGCTACATCCTTTGCTGAATACGGGTGGGACAGCACCATAAAATGGGCATATTTAGTCAGTCTATCCACTACCACAAAGATGGTGTCAACTCCAAATGCTCTAGGGAGACCTCCAATGAAATCCATTGAAATTTCAGACCAAACCTGTGTGGGAATGGGTAAAGGCTGCAACAACCCCGCAGGTGACAGGTTCTGAATCTTATTTTGTTGACAGATTGGACAAGCCTTAACATACTGTTGAATGGATTTTCGCATTCCCTCCCAATAAACCAACCCGATCACCTTATTATACGTCCGAGAAAAGCCAGAATGACCTCCCACATTCGAGTCATGAAACTCATGTAAAATTAAAGGAATAAATTTAGAATACCGAGACAATACCAGTCTATCCTTGTAAAACAGTCTTCCTCCCACTAATGCAAACCCCTCATGAGCTGCAGAATTCAGCAACAAATACTGCACCATACCACGCATCTTGGGATCTTGTTGAATTTCATTATCTACTTCCTCCAACTCCGGCAACTGCACTTGAGAAATCATGGAATACATCATAGTCCTTGAGAGGGCATCTGCTACCATGTTCTCCTTTCCTGGCTGGTATTGAATCTCGAAATCATACCCCAACAACTTAGAAGTCCAGCGTTGTTGTTCCTCCCCCAACACATTCTGTTCCAACAAAAACTTGAGACTTTTCTGGTCAGTTTTAACAATAAAATGTCTCCCAAGAAGATACGGGCACCATTTCTTAACCGCAAAAACGATAGCCATTAATTCTTTTTCATACACGGACTTAGCCAAAGCTGTTTTAGAAAACCCTTGACTAATATAGGCCAAAGGTCTGCCCTCCTGCATCAACACAGCTCCTATTCCCTTACCTGAAGCATCTGTAATCACTGTAAATGTTTTTGAAAAGTCTGGCAGTGCTAACACAGGTGCACTGACCATTGCCTCTTTCAGCTTCTGAAAAGCATCCTCTGCTGTTTGATCCCATTTGAATCCTTCTTTTTTTAATAACTGTGTCAATGGCTGAGCTATTTTTCCATAGTCTCTAACAAATTTACGGTAGTAACCTGTAAGTCCCAGGAATTCCCGCAATGCCCTCACAGTTTTGGGCTGCCGCCAATCCACCATCGCTTGAATTTTGCGTGGGTTTGCACTAACTCCGCTAGCATCGATAAAATGTCCCAAGTATTCAATCCTGTTCTGACCAAATCTACATTTATTTTTATTAGCAAAGAGTTTATACCTCCGTAACGCAGCAAACACTTGCTATAAATGCTCGATATGTTGCTTGGAGTTGCTGCTGTATATCAGAATGTCGTAAAAAAAAAACCAGAGCAAATTTTCGCAAAAAAGGCTTCAGTACCTCATTCATAAGTGCATTAAATGTAGATGGTGCATTTGTGAGCCCAAACGGCATCACTAGGTACTCGTAATGACCTTCGTGAGTCCGGAAAGCCGTTTTGGGAATGTCCTCCTCCTTCATACGGATCTGGTGATATCCAGATTTTAGATCCAATTTGCTGAACAGTGTAGATCCCCCAAGCTCATCTAACAACTCATCCACCACTGGTATTGGAAATCTATCAGGGACCGTCATCTTATTCAGAGATCGATAATCTACGCACACCCTCCAGCTCCCATTCTTCTTTTTAACCAAAATGACCGGGTTAGAATAAGGACTAACACTTGGTCTAATAAATCCATCATTCAGCAATTCAGCAATCAACTTTTCAATCTCATTTTTTTGATAATAAGGATACCTGTAAGGGCGGCAATTAGGCACTTGACTCTCAGTTTTCAGAGTGATCGAGTGATCTTGAGCTCGCTGAGGAGGCATCCCAGCTGGTCTATTGAATAAATCTTCAAATTCATACAACAGCTCTTCCAATTCCTTCCAATCCCTAGGGAAAATATCACTCTTATCCATCTTGTCCAGTTCTGTTCCTTCTTTCTTCTCCACATAAAACCCCTGACCCGTTTGCATAAGAGCCTTGGACATGGACTTCAAGGAAGACAAAGTTCTGGATAAAGAAGGATCACCCTTGATACAAATCTCCTTGTCCTGCACACCATACCTGAGAGTCATTTTTCGAAAGTTGGCTCGTATTTCCCCTAACTCCTTCAACCAATCCAATCCCAACACCATATCAACTCCACCCAAGGCAAAGACATAAAAATCTTGCTTAATCTCCTGCTTCTGGATCTTAATTTCCACCCTCCTACACACCCCACTACATTCCACCTTGTGTCCATCCCCCACTTCTACTCGGAATACTGGGGTCTTCTCCACTGTTAACCCGAGACGCTGCATTACCTCCTTCTTCACGAAATTACTGGACGCACCACAATCTATGAGTACCACCGGTCTTTCCCCCTTCACGTCCCCCCAAACCATCATTGATTGATTCGAAGAGAATCCCATCAAACTCTGTAACGTCAGCTGTAAGGGCACTTCTTCTTCCTCGCATCGTGGCTCCAACTCTGCATCCACTTCCTCTGTTACTCGATCGTTCTTGTCATCCTCTCCCTCATCCATAATCAGAAGATGAAGTTGCTTGACCGCACACCTATGCTCTGGTGTCCACCTTTCATCGCATCTAAAACACAACCCCTTATTCCTTCGTTCCGTCACCTCCATGTTGGACAGACGTCGAAAATTGTTTCTCTGGCCTTCCTCCTTGCGAGATGTCACCGCACTGTTCTGAGACGCCACCCCAACACCAAATCGAACTTGAGAGTTAGGGTTCATAGTATTTGTGTTACTTGCCCGACCTGACTCCATCGCGGTACCCAGGCTAACCTTACCAACCCCCACTCTTGCATACACGTTCTGAGGGCCACTTCTCGGTATGCTACTGACTACTTTCGGCCCAAAATATCGGACTCCCTCTTCAGCCCAAGCTAAATTGCGCTGGTCAATCTTTTGGGCTAGTTTCATCATGGACCCTAAGCCCAACCCCGGAGTCATCAACACCTCTTGTCTGATACTGAGTTTCAACCCACTCAGCCAAGCCCCTTTCAATATCTCTTCATCAGCGTAACGCATGGTTCCTACCACTGACTCAAACTCCCCTCTAAACTCCATCACTGACCCTGTTTGTTTCAATGAATACAGTGGACCATAAGGGTTGTCCAATAATTCCGGTTGAAACCTGCACAAAATTTCCCGTCGCAACTGAGCCCAAGTCGATACCGGTTTGTCAAGTTCCCACCATCGATACCAGTTGAGCGCTTCACCCCCAGAACCAACATCACCGCTGGAACCTTATCCTCATCTCCAATGTCATTTATCTGGAAATAACGTTCCACTTTGCCCAGCCATGCGTATGCATTTTCTCCGGAGAAAATTGGGATATCCAATTTTCTATTACGCGGGTCGCTCCAACTCGTGCCCCTGTGACCCCCATGAGATCCTTCCTAGCTATTTCTGTCGTTGGTTCTGTCCTCTCGGTTACGTCTGTTCCGTAACTCATCAGCCCGAAGTTGCTCCATGCTCGCCCCAATCTCCCTTAACTGCCGGATAATTTCCGCTTGGTTCGTGTTACTAGCGTCCATTCTCCGCAATAACTCCTCCTGAGTTTGCTCTCCCCGATGGACCCTTTCCTCCATTTCCTCCATACTGCGTGTTCGCACCATAACCCAGCTCCCAGAAGGAGCACTGATACCAATTTGATACGTTTAACAGCAAACACAGTATTTCTGAATAACTTCTTTTATAATTCTCCTTCTCTTTACGTTAATAGTAAAGAAAAGTATTCAATACAGCTGGATTGTTTAGTATACTAGCAGAGAATCAATAATGCAGAGAAGAAATAACAGAAAGAGATGCCCCTGCAACTCTAACAATGGCTACACAATTGACCCC
>PYAF01001841.1:1909359-1968539 GCA_007407185.1 Glycine tomentella
TCTCTTTACGTTAATAGTAAAGAAAAGTATTCAATACAGCTGGATTGTTTAGTATACTAGCAGAGAATCAATAATGCAGAGAAGAAATAACAGAAAGAGATGCCCCTGCAACTCTAACAATGGCTACACAATTGACCCCTTGGTATTTCTCACAGCCCTAGACACTACTACTAATACTCACCCCTCTAACTAACTCGCATGTGCAGGGCCACCTTCTTCTAACAATTTATCTGACTCATTAATTACCAATTGATTGGGCTCTTTGGAATACTGCCAATGTTTTCTGCCTTTATCCCGAACATAAACTTTACTCAATTGGGCCTTACGTAATTGGGCTCTATCAGAATTATGCAGCCAGTCATAAGTTTCCATAAACAAAAAGGAAATAATGAAGCTGAGTTATTTTGTGGCATATCAAAATAATGATGGGGTTTATCTTTGACAAAAAAATATATGGAGGTTAAATTAAAAAGATTATGTGGCTCTCAATGAAGCTCTTCTTTTAATTAAATAAAATAGAAACGATGCACATAAATTTTATGTTACCTCAACTGTTGCATGCATTTGTACATGGATGTTGAAAATGGAAGAACCTAATTTGATTGCTTTGGAGTTATGGTCAACTTTTGGGAAGCAAAGACATACCTTTCAAAGGATAGACGAAGCCACAAAGTATGCAATTATTATGTTAGAAGTTTATTGTGCTCTTGTGAAACCTTGTATAAACCCAACTATAGAAAAATCCTTGTTAAATATATGGCCTTTACTTTTAAAGTGGATTTCACTTGAGAAATTTTTGTAGGTCTAATTTGATTCTGGAAATCTTCTTTAGTCTAGGTATTGTAGGACTTGGGATTCTTTTTAATATGCTGCTGTACTATTTGAGGGGCGAGCCCTGGCACAACGGTAAAGTTGTACTTTGGTGACTTGTTGGTCATGGGTTCGAATCCGGAAACAGCCTCTTTGTATATGCAAGAGTAAGGCTGTGTATAATATCTCTCCCCCTTACCTTCGCATAGCGAGGAGCCTCTGGACAATGGGATACGTAATTTTTTTTTTAATGCTGCTGTACTACATGAAATTTCATCTACACTTAATTTTGAATTTGCTTATAACTTTATTCCTTATACAGTTCTCTGAGGTATTACGTTTCCTCATGTTATCGTATTTGATTGATTCCAAAACTTGTGCATTTGATTTATAATGACTTAGTTTCATGTCTGTTTTGTAAATTGTTCTTAAGGCTTTTGATAATTTCAGTGGAACATTCCCCCAGACGTTTTGGTGCTTCGGACACTCATGCACTAGAGCTTGTGGATTTTCCTTCTGGTGAAACTGATGCATCTTCATCTACTGAAATTGAGAATATTCCTTCATACAGAATCCATTTAACCAGTGTTGAATCATCAAATGCCTCAACTTCTGCACCTCCACATATGCATGATGAAATCACTAGGAGTTCTGGTTCCAGTGCACTTATTGAATCAAATCGTACTGGACAAAGTGGCATTTCCATTTTCCAAAGGTATTTTTATCAACTCATTCTAAATGTGATTTTTTCTTATAAGCCCTTAAAAATACCTCCCCCCCTCCCACCAAAAAAAAATTATGAAGCTGTATTGTTATGATTTGCCATTGTTGAAGAATTAAGGTACGGTTATTTTAATGTTCAATTTGTATTTTTGCAAGTATTTCATAAAATAATTTCCATTACAATGTATTTGGGCAAAAGTATGTGAAGGTGTGGCTATACATTTTTTTTCTCTTTATTTCCTTTTCCTTTTTTAAGGGGTTTATTTTTATTTTTCTTTTTTGCATGAACAAAAATGTTTTATATAAAAAAAAGTGACATGAAAGGCTTATTAACAAAAGTTACATTAAGTGCTGCTAGGAAGCATTTTGTGGCGCATTAGAAAAGTGTAGGATAGGAAACATCGTTGCTTGGTGGTGAAGTTATTATACATATTGGGGAAAATTCAAGTCTCACATTGGCTAGAGATAAGACCAAGATAGAGTATATAAGTGAGGTGTAACCCTCACTTCATGAACTAGCTTTTAGGGTTGAGTTATGCCAAAAACCTACATTTTTAAGATGGTATAAAGTATATAAGTGAGGTGTCAACTCTCACTTCATGAGCTAGTTTTTTGGATTGAGTTAGACCTAAAACCCACATTCTAAGAATACAAACTATGGTATGTGGATTGTAGACTTACAAATTTAGACTTTTCAGGAAATTGATTGGTTCTCCATATATCATTCCTCTTTGTTGGGTGCATCTCTGGCTAAACTGTAAACTATTTAAACACATGAACACTAACATTAACATCAACATCAATAACACCTTTAATCCAAGTTAATTGAAAAAGTTGAAAGAGAAAAAAATTAAAATAAGATAAAAGAAAAGAAGTGTGTAAGAGGAAGGGAAAAATGAAGAGGAAGGGAACTAAAAAGGGACAAATCTGGAACAGAGATAATAACGAATCTAACCTTCCATCAAGCTTATAGCTTTTCTCCATTCCGTCCTAAAACACATTTTTTGCCAATCTATATCCCACTCCATTAAGTTTTGTTTAATTACGTCTTCCCAGGAAAGTTTCGGTCTATCTCTATCTCTCTTTGTGACGAGCTCTTAGTAACAAGCTCTTGTTCTTATAGGAACATCCAGGGGTCGTTTCATTACATGCCCAAACCACCTCAATCTATGTTCCCTCATCTTTTCACTCACTAGTACTATTGCTGCCTTTCGTTGAATATCTTCATTTCTTATTTTATTCATCTTCGTATAACCACACATTCACCTTAACATCCTCATTTCTGCTACCCCTATTTTATGCTCATGTTGTCTATGAGCTGGCCAACACACAGCTCCATATAACATTGCAGGTTTTACAACTGTTCTGTAGAATTTTCCTTTTAGCTTAAGGGGAATTTACAGTCACACAAAAATCCAGATTCATTCACCATTTCATTCATCCTGCTCTGATTCTATGATTTACATCCTCATTAATCTCTCCACCTCTTTGCAAAATTGGTCCCAAGTATTTGAAAGTTTCTTTCTTAGGTACTTCTTGACCAAGTAGATGCACAGGGCCTTGATCACCATTTCTTCCTAGTGAAAACTCACACTTCATATACTCAGTCTTGCTCTGACTTATCGTGAATCCTTTAGACTCCAAAGTGTTTCTCCACAATTCAAGTTTCCTATTAACACCGTCTTTGGTCTCATTAATAAAGCACAATATCATCTGCAAAAAGTATACACCACACCATTTCCTCTTGAATATCTTTTGATAGTTCATTCACCACTAAGGCAAAGAGATAAGTACTAAGAGCCTAACCTTGGTATACACCTTCCGTAATAGGAAAATCCCTTGATGTTCCATTACAAGCTTTCACACACGTAGTAGCTCTATCATACATATCTTTGATTGCATTAACATACTTTAATGGTACTTTTTTCTTCTCAGAAGTCCACCATAGGAATTTTCCTGGGACACTATCGTATGCTTTCTCAAGATCTATGAACACCATATGCAAATCTTTCTTTTTTTCTCGATATCTTGCCATGAATTGTCGCATCAAGAAAATAATTTTCACGGTACATCTTCCTGGCATAAATCCAAATTGATTTACAGAAACCTTTGTCTCCCTCCTCAATCAATGTTCAATGACTTTCTCCTACAACTTCATAATATGACTTATGAGCTTAATTCCTCTATAGTTAGAACAATTCTGGATATCTCCCTTATTTTTGTAAATAGGCACAAACATACTTTTCCTTCAAGCATCATACATCTTATTTGTTTGAAGAATCTTATTGAAAAGATTAGTTAATCATTTTATTGTCATATCTCTCAGGCCTCTCCACACTTCAATAGGGACGCCATCAAGTTTCAAAGTTTTATTATTTTTTATCCTCTTTAAAGTCTCCTTAATTTCACGTGTATTAATTCTTCGCACAAATCTTTTATTCAAATCATCAAAATTGTCCTCCAAGTCCACCTCACTTTTATCGCCATCCCCATTAAAAGTTTGTTAAAGTAGTTTAGCTATCTTTCATTTACATCTTCATCTCTTACCAAAAGAGTTTAATTTTCATCGTTGATGCATCTAACTTGGGTGAGGTCTTTACTCTTCTTATCCTTCATTTTTGCAAGTTTGTATATACCTTTTTCACCATCCTTGCTCCCAAGATTTTTATACAAATCATTAAAAACCTTGTCTCTAGCTTCCCGCACTGTTTTCGTTTCATTTTTTCTCGCTACTTTGAATTTTTGCAAGTTTTCTTCATTGGGACTTTTATGCAAAGATCTAAAGCATTCATTCTTCTGTTTAATTGCCTCCTACACCTCTCCATTCCACCACCATGTTTCCTTTGTAAGAATTCTGTTTCATTTGCTTTCTCCCAGTACCCTCCTTCCCACATTTTGGACACTCATAACCATCTTATTCTATATTTCATTTGCTTCTCCAATATACTCCCACGGTTCTTCGCGCTACATGCTTTCCTTGAATTCAATTTGTTTTTCCTCCTTCAGCTTCCACCATCTTATCCTTAGGTTTTGAGTCCTCTTCCTCATATTAAGTACTTTGTTGAACCGAACCTCTAGAACTATCAGCTTATGTTGCATAGTGACACATTCTCCAAGGTAGACCTTGTAGTCTATACAAGAATTTCTATCTTCTCTTCTAGCCATAAAGAAATCAATTTGACTACGATTTTGTCCACTATGATAAGTGATAAGATGAGACTCCCGTTTTCGGTAAAATGTGTTCGTTAGCATCAAATCATAAGCTAGTGTAACGTTCAAGATATCTTCTCTAGCCTCATTTCTCATTTCATAGTCAAAACCTCCATAAATTCTATCAAAACCTCCACTACTTTTACCAACATGACCATTTAGATCTCCTCCAAGGAAAATCTTTTCCTCCCGTTCAAGGAAAATTTTCTCTTTTCGTGGTATCCCTCTCAAAACCTCCTCTAAGTCTTCCTAAAATTAGTTTTTTTCATTTGATTGCAATCCAACTTGGGGTGCATACACACTAAGGATATTTAAAATTATATTACTCACTACGAACTTAATCATCATAATCCTATCACCTTTCCTTTTGACGTCTATGACTTTATCTCTGAAACTTCTATCGATCATAATTCCGATCCCATTTCGACTGTTGATTATATCTGTATACCACAACTTAAAATCGGTGTCATCCACTTACTTGGCCTTTTCTCCAACCCACTTAATTTCTTGCAAGCAAACAATATTCACTTAACTCTTAGCAAAAGCAAAAACATCTGCCAAAGTATCCACTTTCCAATCCATGGTATCTCTTGTTAATTGTTTCTGGTAGGTTACTGTTACCTGTACAAAAACATCATCCTCTCTTTCTGAAGTATCCACATTCAATTTTTATTTTTCCATTTTTGAGTCTTTATTTGTTTATTTTTTGCTGTTTTTTTCCAAGTTGTTTCCTTTCCAGGAATCATAGATAAAACAAAAATTTGAATGTAGGATACTATATTCTCAACGAGTAAATTTGTCCACTGTTTTTATCAGTTTGCAAGTTCTTTCTCAATTAGTTAGAATGAAATTAGCCATACTAGTTACCATACATATCATCATTACTGGAGAAGTTGATCGTTGAAATGTCAACTGTTAACAGTTTCCAAAACTTCAAATGAGAACAAATGATGTGAGCAAGTTTTATTGTTCTTTTTTAAAAAAAAAAAAATTAAAACAGTATTCAAACAGGCTCCAAAATGGTTCTTTTCTGTTCTAAATATTTTAAAATGTATCGTTAATCTATTAATCAAATATTGTGCCCAAATGATTGAAAGATATGGTTTAAGCTCTGCCACTGTGCTTACTGTTAAAGCCACCATAACATTAAACGCTTCTGTTTTCCTTGTTGTACACGTCATTGGAATTTATAATGTTGGTTTCTTCATCTTTACTCCAATTCTTTTATTTTAAAATTTTGTTATAGAACCATCTAAACTTTGAATTGTAAAGTCCTATTGACAATTACAATGGGGGTGGTAAACTATGTTTTTATTACTTCAGCCTAATTGATCGTGCTCGAAGGACCGTTCGTGGATCTGCAGACGATATAGGATGGCTTCAACGTGATCCTGGAATGCCTCCGGTTGAAGATGGAACAGAGAGGTTCCTGGAAATTCTGGACAACATCAAGTAAGTATCCTAGTATTTTATTTTTCTCAATTTTCTCTTCATCATTGTTTTGTTAACTCAGGTTTTTCTTACCTTGTCAGGCATGGTGTTCACAAGTTACCGAATTCGGTGGTTTATTTGTTAATTCCAGGTAAAGTGACTGACTATATGATCAGGTTAATCATATGACTAACTCTACTTCCAAGCCCTCACATACAGGAAAAGCCTAAAGTCCATGGTGCAGCTGGAAGGACAAATGTTTATTAGCACCTGGTCTATAGGATGTAAATAGTAAAAATTCCAAAGTTTGTTATTGCAACATATTTTGTGTGCTATTAACTATCATGCCTTTTATAATGGCAGGTCTTTTCAGTAATCATGGTCCACTTTACTTTGTCAGTACAAAAGTCAATTTTTCAAAAATGGGTTTGGCCTGTCATATTGCGAAGATTCATAGTGAGGTATATTATAATAGTCATTGTAGTAGTAATATAATAAATAAGAGTACTAAATGATGATAATAATAGTAGTTTTCATATGACAAATTCTAACTGTAATTTTTGTGTAGATCATATTGGTGTTCTTGGTTTTATGTTCTATTAATGAATTTTGAGTAATTATTAATCAGGCATCAGTTGAGAAAAATGCCAGAGAGCTAAAAGAGTACATTGAGGAAATTTATTGGGGTTCAAATAAACGTGTTATGCTTCTTGGACATAGCAAAGGAGGAGTAGATGCAGCAGCTGCTTTATCTTTGTATTGGTCTGAGTTGAAAGATAAAGTTGCTGGGTTGGCATTAGCACAAAGTCCCTATGGTGGAACTCCTATAGCTTCAGATCTTCTGCGAGAAGGACAGCTTGGTGATTATGTAAATTTACGGAAACTTACAGAGATTCTCATCTGTAAAGTAATTAAGGTATGTTAAGTTATTTTGTTGTCAACTCTTGGTTCCTTCTTTGTTATACTTGAAATGTTTATTTTCTTTGATATCCTTCTCTGATATGGCTTTTCCTTCTTGCATCTGACTATTAGTGAAAATGGACTTGCATTCATGTTTGTATATATATTTTTTTGTTTTTTCTGTAGAAGCTTTGTCCATATGTTCTGTTGCTTGTAATCTGCATTTGCTGAGCTAGATATACAGTACACAATTTCATGTCGCTGGATGGAATGCCTATTTGTTTAGCTGATTGTTTCAGTCCCATCAGTGTGGTTGGATATATTGTGCTAAACAATGTTTGTCTTATACCTTATATATCACTAAAAGAAGTATATATATTGTAGAGTTTGTTTTCACATGTATATCATATAAAAGCAAAATACCGAACAATAAAGAAAAAAAAAATATCAATGTAGCAAAGCTTCCCAACCTCATGACATATCCATTCCTAAAAAAGACCATGCGCTTTATACCAAATTGAAGTCTTATCTTAATCAGCTATGCCAAAGAAAAAAAATCCTTGAAGATACGAGAGATGCTCCAACCATATGCATTAAAGTGAAGCATAGATTGCACATGAACACAAAATTAAGGGAATAGGAATTAATGGAATAGGCTAGAATTGAATGGCCTTTTTTACTCCAGATACCAGAGTTTGATTGCTTTGGGTATGTAACATGGAAGCAATGAAAATGGAATAACAGTTTTTCTAAGTGACATAAGGATCCCTTGTGAGGGGGAAAAATACTTCTTTTTCATATATATCTTATATGATTATGAACATGTATATCTTACAACTTAAAGTAAACTTGCATAGTTGAGAAGTGGAAATGCTTGTTTCCTCCCATGGCTTATTTACATAGTTGAGAAATTGGCTTTAGCTCTTCTAGGGGTGATTGTCCGTTTTGTCCAATATAGTTGACTAAATGATATGGACTCTAGATTCCTCTTGTCTATTCATGCAGGTTCTATTTTCAATTTCTCAAACTTTCTACAAACTGGGATTACTTTGTTCTTACTAAATTATTTCAGAAATCTAAAGATACAGCCCAAGCTGTTTAAACTAGTTACCACTAACCTACATATTTTAAAATTTATGCAAACAAAATTGCATGGTGTCATTATATGATTCTACTATTTGATTTAGTAACTTGATGATTAAGTTTGTTCTATTTAATGTTTGCCTTATAAGCTACATAATTATGTTACGTCTTACTCGAGGACATTTTTGTTTAGTTCCTGTTAATGTCCGGACATTATTTAACTTACCATTACTTGCTGAGTGTTCCTATTGGGGCAAATCCGAGAAGGTGTGAGATGTGGGCATCATTAGTGAGGAAATATGAGAGCAGATTAGCGAGATGGAAACACAAACTCTTATCCTTTGGGGGAAGGCTGACCCTAATCAAGTCAGTCTTGAACTCATTACCTACATTTCTATTTTCTTTTTTCAGGGTACCTAAGAAGGTGGCAAATCGACTGGTGAGGTTACAAAGGTGATTTCTGTGGGGTGGAAGTGATGATCATGGCAAGATTGCGTGGGTTAGTTAGGATATTGTGTGCCAGGAAAAAGAGATGGTGGCTTGGGAATTCGAGACCTACAGAATTTTAACACTGCATTACTTGGGAAATGGAGGTGGAATTTGTTTCACAGCAAAGGGGAATTGTGGTCAGATGTTTTGGAGTCAAAGTATGGTGGCTGGAGGAATCTTGACGCTTTGAGAAGGACTTCTAGTGATTCTATTTGGTGGCGGGATCTGTGTAGTGTGTGCCAACCTTGTGAAGTGGAGGGATGGTTTAATAAAGGTATAAATTGGAGGGTTGGTTGTGGATCAAAGACTTTATTTTGGGAAGATGGGTGGCAAGCGGATGGTGTACCTCTCAAGATGAAATTCCCAACAATGTATCATAACTCCCAACAGCAACAACAACTCATTCAGCAAATGGGTTCGATGTCACATGATGGATGGGAATGGGAATTTAGCTGGAGAAGGTGTTTTAGGGAGGGGGAAGTTGAAACAACAATAAAATTTCTAGAGGATATTCAGGGTCTGGTCATACACCTAGATCAGCAAGACAGCTGGAGGTGGGAGGGGTCACCAAATGGTAGTTATACGGTGACCAGTGCCTACAAAGCCTTAAACAGCATGACGGAGATAAGGGTCAGAAGGAGGTATTCATAGACCTTTGGAAGCTTTGCATTCCAAACAAAGCTGCTTGTTTTGCGTGGAGATTATTGAAAGATCGGCTGCCAACTAAAAGGAACCTGGCTCGGAGAAATATAACTATTGATGACCCTAGTTGTCCTTTCTGCGGTAACTATGTTGAGGAGGCAACACATATATTTTTCAGCTGTCACAAGATTAAGCCGTTGTGGTGGGAATCTATGGGCTGGATCAATGTGCTTGGGGCATCCTCGGTTACCCCGATTGATCACTTCCTCCAACATTGTTACTGTAATGTTAGTGGCATTAAAATACAGAGGTGGTATGTTTGGTGGATAGCATTGACATGGAGCATTTGGTTCCACCGTAACAGGATAGTCTTCCACAATGAAAATTTCAATGGATCTAAGCTGATGGAGGATGCTTTATTTTTTTGTTGGTCATGGCTAGTTAATCTGGAGAAATGTTTTAATATACCTTTCCACCATTGGTCTAGTCAGTTGAGTGTTGGTTTTTGCTAGCTAGTTTTTTTTTCTTCTTGTTTTTAACCTCTTTTTGGGTCTAACCTTAGGGTGTCCTTTGGCATCTTAATGAGGGTTGCTATCATGTATTAGGCTGCCAAAGTTCTGGTTGGCTCCCTGGGATGGTTTCTTTTCCAGTACTACTTGTACTCATCTTTTTCTTTTATATATATACATTTATTATCTTTGCTGATCAAAAAAAAAAAAATTACTTGCTAAAACTTATCATCTATTATTATGAAGGGCGACATGCGAGCCTTAGAAGACTTGACATATGAAAGGAGGAGAGAGTTTTTAAAAGAGCATCATCTGCCAAAAGAAGTCCCAATTGTTTCCTTTCGGACAGAAGCTGGCATTTCCCCTGCTGTTTTAGCCACATTATCTCACGTCGCACATGCCGAACTACCCCTGGTTGCTCCAGCCGGCGAGTCTAGAAAACTCCCTGTGGTGATGCCCCTTGGTGCTGCTATGGCTGCTTGTGCACAGTTGCTGCAGGTGAGGTATGGAGAGAAAAGTGACGGGCTTGTCACATGTCGAGATGCAGAAGTTCCCGGATCCGTTGTGGTGCGACCTAAACGAAAATTGGACCATGCTTGGATGGTTTATTCATCACTAAATGATGACCTTTCTGAAGGAGATGCATTTCAGGTCTGTGAGGCTCTCTTAACTCTACTTGTGGAAATCGGGCACAAAAAGATGCATGACCTTGCAATGAAAGATGAATGAAGCATTCCAAATTTCTGTTGTACCTGTACATATTTTTCTCTCTCTCGAAGACTATATATTCAATTTATTTTTTACAGTCTAGATAAAAAAGTTGAAGTAGGTCATATATGTAAGAATATTCATTCATATATGTAGCTGTAGAGCGAACATGGCTGTAGAACAACATATTCAAGCAAAACTTCCGTATGATTTAGGTAAGAAATTGATCATGCAATGCAGTTCTTGGTCTTTTTGCCTACTTAAAAAAGTTACAGCAAATGGGATGGAAATGGAATCAGGTCATGCTATGTGTAAAATAACGCCTAATATTATAAAATGTAGTTAAGTTCATATAATAATCTCCTTGAAATTACTAAAGGGAACTTTGTTGGTACCAAGTTTCTTTTATTCCTATGTAAAAAAAGATTATTTCATTTCTTTTGGACTATAGTAGACTAAATAGTCATCATTCTAAGAACATGCTTTAGTTAAAAAAATCATTTTGGATTTTTAAATTATATTTTGTGAATTTTATAATGTTACATAGAATATAAGATTTTTTCTTTTAATTTTTGCTTTAGTGATAGAATCCAAATTGGATTCTCGGATTTTATAAATAAAAAAAAAAAAACTTTCTTTTTCTCTTAAATGGCATTAAAAATGATATTTTTTTTTAAAAAAAATAAGAATTCTAGATAATTCTTTTTCTGAAATTAACCTTTCATGAAAAAAAATTGTGAAATATCTTTTTTAGGACCATAAATATGCTACCCTATTAAACACTTTTCGTTGTTGAAATGTATGACATCAAATTGATCTTTACTCTGCAAGTAAAAAGTAAAACTCATAAGAGAATTAGTTTATTTAAAAGATAATAATGATGCTTTTACAAGTTTCTTAAACTTAATCTGAAGCCATCATGCGCTTTCACCTGTCGTTAAAGTATTCATTAATTATTTAAAATGAATGAAAGAGATATTTTCATTTAGTATTATTTTATGAAATTTTTCAACAAAAAAAAAAAAAGCTGATTTCAATTAATTCTTTTGGAATTTAGTTTTAACCGAAAGTGAAATATTATCTAGATAAATACTAAAATAATCTTCTTGATGTCAATTAATTCTTATGACTATTTTGGTTTGGGTTGGGTGATCATAAAAGGATTAAATTGAAAGATGGTGAAAGTCCATATTTAGTTTCTGGAATCTGTTAAAGTTTGATTCTTTAAAGGGTTTTGGATTGGGGCTTGGGTGAATGGTTATGTGGTTGGTGGTGATGTGTCAAAAAAGGAGGGATTGACAGCGGCAACAGATTCTTCAAGTGTGTCGATGGTGGGTGTCGTCGGCGAGTGGCTGCCGGTGGAGTGACACGAGAATTATGCGTGTGAAGTGAAAGGAAGGACAGGGCAAATTAGGAAAACAAAAAAAAAAGATATACACTCATCTTACCTTTCTGTAACAAATAAACCCTGAATTGAGGACCGATGAATGAACCCATAGTTTCAAAATTCAAGTCAAACTAGTTTGATTGGTTACTTAATGAAATTATTAATTTTAGTTAATACTCCGTAGATAATAAAGCAATTACGTAACATTTATGTAAAACATTCCCGATGTAATAATATTCTTATATTATAAATTAAACTTTTCATTATTAAAAATGAGAAAAATCTTTATGTTCAGTGTCCTTTTTATGTTGTAAAATCATAAATGTCTTCATTTTATAACACATCTTATGAACTTCTGTGTTAAGTTAAAATAATGTTTTTAATTAGTTATCAAATAAAATTAATTAATAATAAATTTATCCAATCAATATCAAATAAAAAATATGTATACATCGTTATAAAATATACATTTTTAATAATTAAATTCATTTTCAAAAATATAAAAGCAGGAAAATTTTAAACTTCTAATAGCTTTTCTTGTAATTTATATTTCTATCAATCATTAAAGATAATTTATTCGTAAATATTTTTAAGTTTATATATATATATATTTTTTATATGTACATATCTGTATAATGCACGCAATATCTGTTAGTTAAATGGTCATTCATTGATGTGGATGTGAAAGAGCTTAATAACCAAACAAATCAAATCTAATAGCAAAATACATAAATAAGTTATTGACTTATTATTTAAATTAATTTATCTAAAAAGTATTGAAATGATATGCTCTATCAAGTACTTATTTGATTCCACTAATCTAAACTTTTGCAAACTAAATGAATATCATTCTAGCTATTGGCTCTACAACAAAAATGAGTAAAAGCTTGAACTTTGATAGCAGTTTCCTTTTATGAAATTAAGAGTGTACTTGAAAAAGTATTTTATTTATTTTTTAATTTTTTTATTAGTTGAAAAATTTGTTTGATTATTTAATAAATAAATTTTTAATAACTTTTAATTTAAAGCAATAGCTTTTTAAAATGTTATATTTTCGATTTTAGTTTTTTATATTTATTTTCTTTTTATTCTTGAATATTTATTAATTTTTTTAATCTTTTTCATCTAAGGTAGACTTTTATTATTTTTATCATTTATGTAATTTGATATTTTTAACTATTTTTACCAAATACATATAATTCAATAAGACATTTTTCAATTTTTAGTTAACTTGCAGTGATTAACTAACTTTTCAATTTTTAATTAATTAATTTTCCAATTAATTCTGTCAAACATGTGAAACATAATCTAATTCGATTCAATGAACATCAAAAATTGGTATTAAGTGATCTTAACAATATCTTTTTGTTACAAAATAATCAAGACAATACCTGATGAATATTTCAAATTAGACATGTAGCTGTCCGATGAACACGTTGTCCGACACAAAATATTAAGTTTAGAACTTAAAATCTGCCGTGAATTAATACTAATAAGTAGTCTTCTTGATAAAAAAAAATATTCTTCGACGAAAAGAAATTAAACTTAAAGAAACAACGTTCTTTCGATGTTTTGAATATATATATATATATATATATATATATATATATATATATATATATATTAAATTTTCTATCGGTGTAACAAAAAAAAGTGTATTAAAAAACAGAAAGTCTTGATTGATTATTAGTTTATTAGATGCCACTGTGTTGAATAAAAGGTATTTCATATACTTTGATTTTAAAATAAAAGGTATTCATCAACCGATCTAAATTCTAATAAACTATTGAATCAACCAACGGAGTAATTTTAAAAAATTGAAAAGTGATTAAATAATCATTGAGCAAAATTATTAGAATATTAGAGTTAGAAAAATACCCTGAGCATGTGAGCAAAAGTGTACTGATCAAAGCTTGTAATGAATATGAATTTAAATTAGACACGTGAATAGTATTTGACATATTGATTCAATTATTTTAAACCATTGAACCGATTTTAACTAACTGTAAACTAATCAAATCATTATTCAAAGTTGTTAGAATATCAGGGTTAGAAGAACACCTTGTGAATTTGAGAAAAAACATACTAAAAAAGTTTGTGAAGAAGAACAGATAATTAGCTAGAGCCTAGAATACATGAATGATATTTTCACAATGTGATCCACTTGCCATTATATATTACAACGCCAAATTAATAATATTAAACGCGGAAACTAAAAAAACTCTCCTATAATTAAAAAGAAGAAAGTTTCAACAAATAATCCAATGTACCAAGAATAATTACAATATCATATCCACACTATTTTAGAAGTACCACTAGTGTGACAATATTTTCCTTCTACAATTATAATATTATAAATCATTAATTAAAAAGTCCACTAAAAAAAAATAGTGTATTATGTATATATACACTCATGAAATTTCTCTCACAACTTCATTTTCTCTCACCATGGAAACGTACGCCTAAAAGCTTTTGCTTATTGTTGTATCCAGGAAACTAATTAACGAATTTAACCTTATTCATAGACAATTAAACATTTATTTTCATTACAAAAAAAATCATTTCATTTCAACCAATAACTAGGTTGAGATACATTCTACTTTTCTTCGCTTTGTCATAAGAGAAAAAAAAAACCACCCATGAATGTTAAAAATACAAGCAACATATAATATAAGTAGCCATTTTTTATGTAATTTGATTCAGTTTCTGGTTTTCAAGTATAAATTGAAATAAACTAAATTAAATCACACACTCTCATTATATCTTTTTATCTTTTGTAACATGACTTACTCAATTTTATATTTGTTTTAACCAGTCCGTCCCATTTTATGCGGTTTGACCCGCTTTGCTAACCATATACATATATATGATTAGCAAAGCGGACTGGTCGGACTGGTCCAGCCTACCAAAAATGCGTGACGGGACGGGTTGGTCGGCTTTTGTAAAGTAGGCTGGAAATATTAGTCTATCCCGCTTTAATGCAGGCCAGTAGGCCAGCCCGTATAAAAAATAAAAAATAAATAAATAAGTTAATTTAAAAAAATTTATAAAAAATACAAATGTGATAATTAAAAAAACAAAAAATTAAATAAAAATAAATAATTTAAAAATAATGCTAAATAAATGATGTCATGTGATAATTCACAAAATTACACAATTTGCAAATGAAATTTATGAATGTAAACTGTCTCTGCCTTTGATCAGCGGACTAATATTATCAACTTAGCCAGTATTTTTTCGTGGGTTGACCCAGCAAATCAGGCCCGTTTTACGAACCCTATATATATATGTATGTATGTACAAGTGCAAGTTTCAACCAATCTTAATAAATTAGCCAAGTAGAGCAAAACAAAATCTCATATCTATCATGTCGTAAATTTTGAGTCCCTATAAATTAGAAGTTCTCTTTAAATACTCGAGTCCAAAGATTTATCAAATTAGATAGTTTCTTTTCTAAAAATTAATCAAGTCATTATAGAGGTTGTCTTTCCTAACAAAATTTTCTTCACTCACATGGTCAATAATTGGATCTCTGAAAACATACTTAAAATTCCAATTATTTAGTAACTGTATTAGATCTTATAGATAGCCATAGTCCACCAATACTTCTAATCTGGAAGAAACTAGTCTTTCCGCTATAGATAGATACATAAATATATGGATTTGTGAGGTGCTTCAAAGTACCAACTAAGATTTAGCTTATAATATAAGTTCTAATTTACTGGTATACACAACACAATCCATATTGATTAGCAACTCATTAACTATATTTATCCATTTCTCAACTATATAAGTAAGATTATGTTAGTGTTAAAAATTATTTTAAAAGTAAATTGAAAATTGTTTAATAATTTAATTTGTTATTTAAAGTTAAAAATCATTTTAAATTTAAAAAAACTATTTGGTAATATAAAGTTGAATCTTGGCATTTAAAATAGTAAAAGAAGGGCAAGTTCATAAATCTTGTTTGCTTTAAATTAAGCTCTTTATTTTATTTTTTTCATTAATAAAATATTGTTGTTTAGAGTTTTCGTAAATGTTTCTAATTTAATACATTTTTTTTATAGATAACTAACACAATTCTTCGTTTGAGAGTGAATTAAGAAAACCTCAAAATAACCTGAATTAAATACTACCTAAGAATAATTCGCAAGTCAAGGTTAGTAATTAATAACTTTGCTAGTCAATCCTTTAACAAGCTAAAAGAAATTCCTTGAACATTGTTTCTTCATGCATGCTTCGTAAATTATTTCAAGAATAAGCTTTATTAATTATATAATATATATTATGAATAACAAAAATCTTAAAATATTCATTTATATATAATGCAATTATATATTTAAGGTTTAAATTCGAGACCAATAATAAAATTAAAACAACTTCATATATATCAATTGCTATACCCATTCAATTGATACAAATCGTTGTATTCAGGTGCTTTTAGAGCATTTATCATCACTTCTCTATCCCCAAGTCCCTCTCTTGACTGGCATTAATTAAAGAAAACTTGCATCAAAAGCATACAAGTATTTTTCTATCATTTGACAAAAGCATCAGATGCATTGCTTTCCAACGTGAAAGAAAAAATGAAACTGAATCTTGTCCTCCTTTTCCACACCAAAGTCATTATTCCAAGTGACCCTTTGGTCTTCAGATTTAGAATCCTTAATTTTACTAAATAGTTGTTAATGAATGTGCAATCTCAATCTCCACAACTGATTTCGTAACCATTTTATGGGGTTTCTAATTAACCATTGCAGTATCTTCATGTGTTATGCTCCTGCACTTAGTTGCTAATTAATTAGTCTCAATCTACATACAATATACATTGCATGTACAAATCTTGGGCTGCAGTTATATTAAGCTTCACAAACTTTTTCCATTGTATACAAAATATTCTATTCCTTTATTGGGAATCGTTAGTATATGAAAATCTCTTCAATATGAATCACGTGGTCATCGTATTTTGACTCAATAATTAAAAGATTTTATTATCTTCTATATTTCTTCTTTGATCCTTCTCTTGCCTTTCTTGACTAACAAATCAATACGTATGTTCAACAATAAAATAAATTGAAATTTGTGGAAAGCAATTTAGTAATCCTAATTTCTAAAGGACACTTCCAAATTTGTGCAAAACTTCACCATATCTAGTCTTAAATTTTCACGCACATTTTTCAAAATTTTAATACATTATTAAAAAAATTAAAAAATTTCGACGATCAATTCTAATTTCACACATATTTTACAATTTTGTCCAAGCAAACCTAGGTGCACGCAATAGGCGGGGATGGAACATAACATCACATGCACAATTTGTTGGTGTACGTTACGCTGATATTGAACATTTTCTGTGCTTGGCCTGATCACTCCCACATATCTGTACATAACACTGACCAAGATTCGCATACAATATGTGCCTGCCAATTAATATTAGCAATTGGCTGATCGTGATGCTGAAAGTTACCATATAATATTAATTAGCAGATATAAGATAGTACTGATTTAAAGAATAAAAAAGAATGATTAATCGTATTTTTAGTTCTTGAAAAAATTAGTCATTTTTAGTTTCTGACTTTTAAAATGAGTAGTTTTGATCCTTGTATTTTTAAAATATTTAAACTTTGGTCTCAAAGATGTTTCTAATGGAAGTACACATAATTTTTTTGGATAACATAGCAATCATATGACATTTTGTGTTGCAAGGATACTTGACATTCACATGGCTATCACTTGACAGTTGTTGCATGCATGTATCATATTTTAAAAATGTTTTCATCCCTAAAAATATCATTTTACTTTGATTTCAGTTTCTATAAAATGATTAATTTTGATTTTATTCCTTAATGAATTTTTAATCTTATTTTACTCAATTTTTTAAAATCTTTAATATCAATCCTCTCCATCTACTTCCACCTTTTCCTCACTAACAACATCGCACGCACATAATATTGTTCAACTACTATTTTGGAATCAATGACGAAGGTGACAGTAGAACCACGTGATTTGCTCTAATTACAACAAATGAGCCACACAGATTCAAATTAGACATCAAAACCTCTATTGCATTTGAAAGGAAGTATATGAAAACAACTTATATAAATGACCTAGAACTACACTTCCGGCCTATACCTCCTTTACCCTATCTATCCAACAATCCCTATCTTTAATTGCCACAATCTGATTATGGAACCTATGCATATAAAAGATGAATTTACATCTCCTTTCTTACAACCGTTTCACCTTTACCTTATAAGCAAGGAGACCCTCTTTTCTAGATCCATCGTTGTCATTTTACTTATCTGAATTGATCATTAAATCGAACCATCGATCAACTTTGATATTAATTGTTGTGCAACTAAGAGGATAAACATCAAAGAAATTTACATCAATGAGTCATAAATAACCACATAATTAAGCGAGTTTAACACTACACTTTAATTCAAAATCTTAAAGCTCATATTTATAAGTCTTTCCTTTACTTATATGGTATTCAATTTTCTCATTCCTATATAATGTGACTCTAACAATATATTTTTTTTAACATACTCTTTAATATTAGTTAAAATTCATTAAAAAATAAAAACTCATAAGTTCATTAAATAAGATATGAAACTCACACAAATATTGTAATTTCAATATATATATATATATATATATATATATATATATATTTCAATCAATCGTAAAAAATGTATTTAATAATGTGTCGGTAATATTTCTCTTTTCTTAATACAAATTATAGTTACATAATACTAAACATATTAGGCGCTCTTTAAGTGTTCACTCCATAGAAATTGTTGAGGTTGTTATTATTATTAAAGTTTAATTTATATGTACTCTTGGTATAAAATTATGCAAAAATCATATCTAATAAGATCTAACTACTTTACCACCTTATCGTATTTATTTATGTGATTTAATGATAAAATCATTTTTATTAATGTTTGTATAAAAATATTTTACACTAATAATATTTATAAATTAAACTCCTATTGTTTTAATTATTTGCTGAAGACTCTCAATGATGTTAAATTTAGTGAAAGAGCATAATGCACAAGTCAACAGAATGGGGAAAAAAATCGAAGCACTATCACACCCCCTTTTTAAAGCTATGTAATAATTCGATGAAAAAATAAAGTTTAAATGTTGATGGCAACGTGAATAATAGCAATTTAACTAAATTTTCTGATTTATGATATGCAGACGCTTTCATGAACACCTCTCCCTCATCACACGTAGAACATGTCTTAGACGTTGTGAAATTTGATGTGTCTAGTGTTAAGGTAACCAATCACACCAAACACGAAGATGCCTTCTGTTGTATACGTGTTACTCTCATGTACTGAATAGTAGCACGAAAAATAAAACTTGAAGCCAAGTGTTGTCTGTCTTTTTGGACTAAATATTTGATTTCAGCAAGTAATCTGTATGAACAGGTTAATATTCTAGCCATACTGTTTACTTGCTTTTTAAATAGTGTGTTCAATATATAAGATTCTTTTTAAATAGTTCGAATCATTAAAAATTTATATATATTTGGTATAAGACAGTTATCATATAATCAACAATGTTATTATTGCTTAATTTCTTCTTTAAATATTTGTCATAATCACAAGAGAAAAATCGTAATAATTTTTACCGATAGCTTGACTCCACACAGACATCATCATTTTCCTTCAGTTTTTGTCGCTTTCAGGAATTTGAAATTTATTTCTAATTTGGGTGCCAATCTTTCATATTTTATGTAATATGGAAGCTAATAAAGTATGTTAATTAGCATCGTTATTTGTGTATGCAGAATTTATATGTGATGAAATTAATAAAGCTGGAAATTATAATGATTGTACTTTGAATACTTAACCGATGGTGACATGCATGTATAAAATATAATTGGCCAATAGCAAAACATGTCGTGTTCAATTATTTATTTTGTATAGTGTGTCGAGGGAGAGATAGTACACGATAGTAGTGACGTGTCTTTCCTTTCCCTTCTTTTTTCTCACTAGTCTTCATTCAATTATTTTATTATATAGGTCTTTCTCTCACTCTTTTCTCATAGTGAGGTCATTTAGCACTATCTCTATTCAGTGGTTTTGAATGATTCTAATAGGAAACAATGGCCTTTGGATATGCTAATTTACACTATCTTCATATATTCTTTCTTTGCTTAGATGATATTGTCTCCTTCTTTGGTTTCATACATGCGTATATATACAGAATGAGAATAAGTTGAATTTTCTTATGGTTAATCATGATGCAAAAAGTGACGCTTAGAAGCAAAAATTTATTCGATCTGTATCCTTCTGGGTACTAATTTATATTAGCACAACATCATGTTTGATATATTAATTTATAAACTAATTGGTAAAGGCATGATTACTATATGATGCATTTAATCTTATTGGGATATGCCTTTTTTTAATACATTTTTGATTTAGCTGATAAAAAAATTTATTGGTATGTCTTTCCAGCCAAAATATTAAAAAGAAAAAGAAAAGCAAGATAGAAAGAATGGAAGAGTTTTGGTTGCGTAGCTTTATTTAAAAAGAGCTACAAGACGTCAAATACATCAACAACCCTTTGTAAAAGAGGATCTGAACTAGTTGCCACGTTTTTTAAAAACTAGTTTGGTTTTTAATAGTTATATATGTGCATTAGTACAAACTTTTACTGTATTTAATTAGTATTTGAATTTTGAATGAAATATGTTAATTTATAGTATGAAACTTAAAATAAATTAAAAATATGTTAAACTTGAAATGTATTCCTAGACTAGTAGCTATAGGCAAATGATAAAAATCAGATATTAAATAAGATGACTTAAAATGTACGCAAAATTTAAACCACAATAATATATTAAATACATAGTACACATGTTATGTGGAAAGCATTGTTTTACAATTCTTTTATTGGATGGTTACTAGTTACTACAGTACTAAACAACTAATCTAACATATGGATAAACTAATATGTGGTCTTAGAATCTGTGGATTCTTTCATATAAATTAAATATTTAAAAATGCTTTAATTTAAAACAAGTTAATAACTATGTGGTGTTGTTCCTATTTTTTTTTAACATAACATCCAAACTAAACTTTGAAATTAGCCGCAGTCCCAATCTGTAAATAATTACTTGATTTGTATAACAATAAAAAAGATCACAAGTCTAACATGATTTTTCATTTTCTTTATTAGATCGAAAAAGGATTATTAAAAGTATAATTTTGTTTACACAATCATTCTTTCACACTCATATGAATAATAAATTTATTGATTTTTAAGATAATTATTTTAAAATAATTCCAACGATGGATAATTTATAATCGGATAATAATATAAAATTATTTTATACTTATAGTACATAGACATTAAACTGTTATGAATGGAGATAAAAGACTAATTTAATATCTTAATCTGAATAATAATAATAGTAATAAAACTTATTGGGTAATTTTTTTAAATGATAAAATTGGTAACATAGAAAAATATGTAAAGTTTGACGTCGACCTGTTTGATTTTATTTTTTGAAAATTTTAATTTGAAAGAGCATATGCTTGTACCATTAAATTAATTATATACAACGGATAAAAAAATTAATAATATACTTTAACACTATGACATGCCCATAATCATTACATACTCATATATCAAATGTACACATCCTTCTCTACTAGTATACAAACTGGATACAATCATGCTTGCGCAATAATGCTCTAATAATTGAACTATAGATTTTAGAAGGAAAAAAAAAGGCTTTTTTTTTTTACTGGAGAAAAAAAAAGGCTAATCACTATATAAAAGTTCCTATTTTCTTTTTCAGATCAATGAAAAAAAATTTAAAAAAAATAAAAGGTATGAAGAGAGGGGACGTCATTTATCTGTTACTATAAATCATTATTTAAAACGAGAAAATAATTAAAAGGTATAATTTTTTTAATCTATCTCGTACTCATTATTTTGTTGAATTGATATCTAATGCTACGTAACACAAAAAAACAATTTGGCATATTTGACTATAATAAATGAGAATGATTTTATTTATGTTTGTCATTGAGATAAACCTCTAAAGATTTGTGAAACTTATTTTTTCTAGGATTTTGAAATTCAAATTTTAGGTTTTCTTTTTTCTTTTTCTTGAATGGAAAGAGTTAGGTGTGTTCCTTTTTATAGGGAAAAAAGTTAGGTATTCTTGAAGTACGCTAAGATTTGTATAGAATTAATAATTAATATGTGTTGTTGTGACAATTTGACAAAAAAAAACTCTTTTCCTACTAAAATAATAATAATAGTTTAGAGTTATTTTACACAAACAAAATAATAATAAATAAATAAGAGAATAATGATATTATAAAATTAATATTTTATTATTATTATTAATTTATTAATAGATTTTGTTGTCCACGATTAATTTTATAAGAGATATATAAGAGATATAAGTGAAAAATAATTAATAAAATATTAAAAAGTTAAAATAAAAATTAATTTGGAACAATTTTTTTCTGTTATGAGAATTGTAATGAGATGGATGGAGTAAAAACTAAAGGACATAAGAGTTTTCAGGTTTTGAAGGATATAAAAGGGATCATGGGTAAACTAAATTATGTAGTATTCATTCGTTTTCTTTATTTGTCCATTTTTCAAAATGATTTTATTTATTATCCATTTAAACGTTTAAAATATTTTGTTACTATTTTTTTATTGATCCCTTTTTATACTTAATTATTGCATATTTTATATACTAATTGTAAATTAAATAAAAATAAGTGGAAGTCATAGTAGGATTTTTTAAAAAGAATTATTATTAACGAGGATATTAATTATTTCTATGTTATGTTTTTAAATGGAAAACATAGGAAGTATTATATATGAATTTAATTCCATGACTATTTTGTATGAAAATGTGTTTACGCAACAATAAACAAAAAAAAAAAAAAAAAAAGTACTCCAGCCAGAGCCTAGGGTTATATTAAAGCATGTGACTTAACTAATCGCGTTAAACTTTTGTAACTTCTACGGTTGAGATTATTTGTTTATTAACTCTTTTTTTTAACCGTATAAAAAAAATTCCCTACCATCAAATCTGTGGTTTAGAACAAAACAAAAAATAATCATTTTTTATAACCAAAACACTAACAATCAAATGACTTATCACAGTTAGGGGTACTACTTGATTGAATATGGTATCTGAGTTCTTCTTTTGACATATTTTTTATTTTTATGAATAAAAAAAAACCACTTATCACAAAGAGATAATAAAATCGCTTATCGTATACATTTGTTTGGATAAACACGATGACATTTTTTTCCAAAACAAAAAGTTTTATTTTTTATCAAAATGCCATTTGATTTTTCGAGGCTGGTAGAATAAGCACAACATTATGCTGAATCAGTGTACCTGATAATAATTTAAAATAAACATTTCCATTAGTAAGTTATGGTAAAGAAAATGATCATTACTACAAAAATAATATTTTACACCACCGGTTGTTTAATAACTTATGTAGGAAAAATTTAAGGCGAAAATTTTGTTATTTAGTAGAAAATAGCATTCGAACCTGTACAATGCACAATTTTTAATAAATGAAAGAGTGAAAAAAAGGAATAAAATATTTAAATTTTTTAAAAACAGAAATAAAATGCATTAAAAAATAAAGACAGTACAAACTGTCCGACGATTGGCACATGACAATGATTAGACAGTTTTATATCGATAAATAATATTCTCAATACAAGAAATATCATGAAAATATTAGGACTAGGTAAAAGATGTAGATATACTTGCAAGATTAGTCTGTTTTCTTATTACGAACTCAACATTTTTTATTTAAGTGTGTGAGCAAGAAACTCTCTACACTCTTGAGTTATGATACCAAGTTCAGAAACATCCTTTCTTGGGGAACACCAATATCGTTGGTAAAAAAAAAAGACGGAAACATTAGACTATGCGTCGACAAATTCAGAATTTCTTTTCAGGAGTAAAAAATAGTTTAATATTTTTAAATACAAATTATATAAATTTTATTAAAAATGATAATAAAAAATAAAATAGTAAAATTTAAAAGGATAAAGTGAATAAATTTATTATTAATTTATTCTCTCGTTTATTTTTTCCAACTATTTATATTCATCTTATTAAAAAATTAACTTTTGAAGTCAACACCTATTTTTTATGGAGAAAAAAATATTTATTCAATATATTTAAGTAAAAAATAATTGCATTATAAAAATAATTGTCCCTATTACCTTCTATGTAAATGTGTCACCTGTCTTCGACAACTACTGACAATTCAATAAGATCATCATCAATAATAGGTATTCACTCTTGTGGTTAGAGTTTAGGGTTGGATATAAAATACTATCAATCACTAATATAAAATCCAACTCAAAGATTACACTATGTTAAGGATGAAAATGTATAGAGTCTTGATATAATATTATAGTATTTGTCCATATATGTGCATTTTTTTTTTAAATCTCCTAACCTCCTTTAATTTATACATATGTGTGTGGGTAGCCCTATTTCATTTGGTAATTAATAGTGAAGCCCTATTTCATTGGTGTGTTCTATTACTAGATTTACTATATGTGAGTCTTCGGAGTACTTGGGGATTATATTCAGCGTCGAGGATTTGTGCTTGTGGGCTAGGGTCAATATTGTAGACCAACAGATATTATCTCCAATTAAAAAAATTGTTTTAGAAAGTAGATTTTTAATACAGTTTTTCAAATAATTGTCTTAAAATTTTCAACTTTTTTAAAACAAAAAAGATTTTTTAAGACAAATTTTCAATAGAATCTTCAATTCTTTTTTAAAACAAAAATATTTTAAGATGGTTTATATGTAAATCGATGTAGAAATTAAGTTCTTAAGACAGTTTAAAAATCATTGTTGAAAGTGTTGATTTTTCATAATGACAATTTCGAAGACAGTTAAAAATCATGATGAAAAGTGTCCAATAATCGATTTAAAAGCCTTTTTGTAATATTGACATTATCACAGGGATGTTTGTGAGGTGCATCTTTCTTTAGCAAAAATTTCTCTACATATCTCATCAAGAAAAATAAATAATATATCCATATATATTATCATTTAAATTCTTAAACTTTTTATAAATTAGTCAATGTCTCTTAATTGTTTTTAATTTCATCTTTACTATTAGTCCATGTTAAGAGATTAAAAGTAATGCATGGAAAAAAAATAAAGTTAACGAACTAAAATTAGTAAAAAATTCATGAATTAAAAATAAAAATCCTAAAAAGTGCATGGAGTAAAAAAAAAATAGTAAACTCTATCGAAATAAAATAAAAAATGCAATCAACATTTATTAGTTTAGGTGATTAAAATTACTAAATAATTTATGTAATACTTTTTAACTAATTTCTTTAGGGTCCTTCTTGGTGCAATTTTTAATTATGTGTCACACTAATTGATTAGATAAGAAGCGCTAATAAGACCCTCTTTGACACACTTTTTAAAGGAGCATGTTAGAGATTATATTTTTATCACTAAACTCATGGATAACCTAACATAATTTTATTCTAACTTAATTAGAAGTCCGAGGAGTTGAGTTTAAATTATGGATACGTAATTATATTAAATACTTAAATGAAAAATTTTGCATTCAAAATTGTCCTAATGAACTCAAACTGTGTTAAATACCTAAATGAAAAATTTTGTCATTATTGTCCTAATAGACTCAAACATAGTTGCTTATAGAAATATTAGAGAATACATATCATTTATATCAAAATAAAAAAAGTCTATTCTTAATTAGATAGTTTCATTACTATGACGAAAAGTTCAAAGACAGATAGTGATTCTCTTTAATCACTTTGAGAGGAGTACCCAATTCTCAACTTCATTACAAAATGTCAGAGACAAAATCAAAGAGAAGACGAGTGTTTAACAAAACCTTATAAACAATATAACAATAATTAAAATAAAAAAAGTAAAGTTTTAACGGAGAGATTTTGTTAAGGCGTATTGAAAAAAAATAAAATAACAAGGTATAAAATAATCTTAAACACTCTAATTTCTTGGTATAAAAAGAAAATCTCACTCTAGTTTATTAAGATTATTATGAATTATATTTTTTTTTTCTTTGAGTATTTAATGCAACTGATATGTAAGATTTTAAACTTGAAATTATCCCTTTTCAATTTATCCACATACCTGATTGAATAAACTCCCTATATTAGTCAAACAAAACTATAAATTAGAAATGATTATTCTAACACACTCAAAATTTGCTCCCTCTGTTGAGAAGTTTACTGCGAAATTAAAGGAAAGGATATGTTCCAATTCTTTCAAATCCTAAATACGTTTCATATATAGTAGAAGAGAAACTTTGTCTGATATGGTATGCACTCCTAATTGAATGCGTAATTTACTAGATCATGGAATAGTCTTTGCTCACCTAAACCTTTATTCACCAAAACAGAAAAAAAAAAAAAAGAAAAAAAAACACTATATTGGACAAAATATATTAGCAATAGACAGCACCCATTTACAGATAAAAATGTAAAGTCTTCTTCAACTGGTTATTCTCTGTGCAGAATGCAGTTGCAGTGACTAAACAAAGAAGAAAAACTCAGCATTTTGCTCTCTTTCCTTTTTTTCTTATTTAACTCTGTATTTTATTTGAAATAAAAAGAAAAGAAAAAAAAGGCTCTAAAATTCTAATAGTTCTCCCAAAAAAATGATTCCTCAAGCCTAAAGCCACTATCAACTGCACACAAATGCCATGAAGAAGAAAAGGAGCAAAGTCCATTGTTTCCATCAGGGAAAAGATCTGGAAGGTCAAACAAAGTGTCTTCATCATTGGTGGAGTGAGAACTTGAAGGCTCTTGAGTGTTGTCCATTGAGAGAGTTGAAGATGTTTCTTGTTCTGTTTGGTTTTGTTCTTGTTCTTGTTCTTGTTCTTCAATAATTTGACAATGCTTAACCACCTCAAAGGGAGTGTTTGCAGCTTTTGATGCTGCAGCTTGAATGTCCTTAGGAGATGTGCTAGCTGGCCTTGGAAGTTCTTGAGCCAATTCAGGGAAATTGAGGTATGCTGAATGGCCCTTGATGGCTAAGGCAGCCACATCATGTGCTCTAGCTGCCATTTCTGCTGTAGGGTATGTTCCAAGCCATATTCTTGATTTCTTTCTTGGCTCGCGAATTTCAGACACCCATTTGCCCCAATTCCTCATCCTTACACCCCTATAAGTAGGGTGGTGATTCTGGTTGCTATGGTCTCTCAGCCTCTTCTTGCACTCTTTTGAGTCCTTTTTATTTTCCAATGAGGTTTGAGAAGTGGTTGAGTCATTTTGAGGGGTTTTGGTGTGTTCTTTGGTGCATGAATCTGAGTTTGAGGTTGGAGATGTTGATGATGAGGAGGAGGAGGAGGAGGATGTGCTAGAAGTGTTGGTGTCAAAGAAGATTGAAGGAGTTGAAGTGGCAAAGGAATTGAAGTCAGCATCACTTTCCATATTGATACGTTTTCTCATGGTTGAGACTTTGATTAGTGTGGTATAGAAAGAATGAGTGGGAGGGTGCATAAAAATAAATAGACCCTGCTATGCTAGGCTTGGGAATTATGATTCTCTTAAAAAAGAAAAAAGGATTTGTGTAAAGAGGAAAGAAAAAGAGAAAAAAGAAATAATTAAAAGAAAATTAAAGGAGGAAAAGGAATATACATATATATATATATATATATATATATATATATATATATATATATATATAAAAGCATAGGTTCCATAAGGCACAGTTGTACTACATTCAGCTAATTTGTTTTTCCATGTGGGGGGATTGAATAATTTTGGTTAGCTTAATTTAATAGACTAATGTTGTTTGTTACTTACCTCTGGTCTTTTCTAGTGTCTACATTATATTGTGTTGATAACTATCCATTCTCTTCTATATTTACATGTTTGCACAGTTCTGTTCTCTTTTTAAGAACAACTCCTCTTAGGGCTCCCTCAGTAAGTGGTAGGCCCTTAGTTTCACTACCATGATTTTTTCATCAATGCTTCAAAATGACCCTTCATTCTAATTTATCTATAACTATGGCCATTGATTTGTGGGTGGCCAGCTAGATCCTTAGATAGAGCACAACAAACCCCATAAATTATTTGTTATTATCTCAATCCTCGACCTTTTATAGAACTTATGTGTTGGTCTTTCTTTGTCCTTGGTGATGATGTATATAAACTTCAACTATAGTTTTATACAATTTTTTGACTTAGTAGACAGTATCAATGCCCCCTTAAAATCAAATTTTTATATTTGTTAGGATGTCCTCTCAACTTGACCCCAATTATATGTATTCACCTGATCTGGCACTCTTCTATAGATTGTTCCATTTCCAATGTTGTTATTAATGTATAAACAACTTTTTTCCAGTTGTGATCACTTGGCACAACCAATCGAATCAGGACTATTGTCTCAATCGCCGGTGGAAATTAATTCAATTAAATAGGAATTTTTTAATAACAATTTTTTGTGCAATTTACCACTTGAGCCTGCCCACGTGGGTTTTGGTATCGAAGGAAGAAGACAAATGACGCAGCACACAGAAATAGAAAATTTCCAATTTCATTTTCCCTATAAAACAAATAATGTTAATATTCACACAAAATAGTAACATGTATCATGTTGTATATTGCTAACTGTCAATTGTTGTGCATTTATTTAACTATGCTTGAGGCCTATATTGTCATAACAAAGGTTGAGACACGAATTTACTTTAGCACAAAAATCATGGCTGACGTACACATGGTGCACATGCTTGTAGGCCAGTGTTGGCTCAAATGCCCAATTTTTCTGGCCTAAGGGTCAACTATATACGCAAACCGTTTTGTCCAATTTAATTTAATTTCTTTTTTTTAAAGTTCTTCAATCTGTGTTGAAATTCAAAATATGTGCCAACCCATTGTGAGCATTTGAGTCGTTTGCGTCAAAAAATTGTAAGAAGATACGAAGTTTAATTGTATAAAGCAACAAATTTCTTGTTGGAGATATTTTTATACACATGCTAGGTGAAGATCTACCAAAAAGAGAACAGCGCTAGGTGCACTGAAAACGAAAAGAGATAAGAAGAATTTTAACGAAGCACCAGAAGTCAAGTAACTAGGAAACAGCTTTGACAATTCAAGTTAATGGGGTAGGTTCAACAATTACTTATTCCATGAACAATTAATTAGATGAGGATGAGTAGCATGTGTACAATAAATATAAGATACTATTTTTATTTTTAACGAAATGAACAATGATACTATGATTCTAGGGGGGGTGTTTTATTCTAGTAAGTAGGACATGTATGTTTGTTTCTATCCTGTTAACGAGGTATCCATTGCCCTTGGTCCCCATTTTATGTTCCATGCTACTAGGAAGAAAATGTGTCACAACTAAAAGACAACAATGCCCATGTATGCATAGTTTAGTTTCCTAACCCATATATTTGAATTGGTTTAATGGCTTACTAATATCCGTCTTTTTTGTTTTCCTAAATTTTACTCATTTTTGTCGCAACACGTAAATTATTACATAAACTACTCACTATATATTTGCTGGAGGATTCTTCTATACCTTTTCTTCAAATCTTGGTTAATGCACCATTTTAGTTGCTGAGGAGCATCTTCTAAAGTCTCACATTGGTATGGAGTAGAGGTTTTCGAATTATCAGAATTTATTCTGATTCCAGTGGTGCGATTAATTTGTTGACCAAAGGTTGCTGTGAAGCTCATCCTTGTTTTCGAAAGTTATTCATTCACCAAAAAATAAAAGAAAGGAAGTAACAAGATCATAAATACTATCATGTCATCAATGGTCAACTAATTATTTTGAAAACTTAAACAGTCAATTGAAGAGATATAAATAACGTATTTCTAGCATTTTTTACACTTACATATAAGCAGTCTTATAAAAATCAGTTTGAAAGTTGGTCTAATCTGAATCTCGTGATCTAATCAAGCCAATTTTTCTATTGAACTGTTCATGTATTTGGTTCAGGATGACCTGTCCAAACCTGATCGATTTTGAGAAATTCAATGACCCAACTGATTTTGCGGACTTGTATTATCAATTTTAATACTTTAATTATTATTTTAAATTTTGAAATATGAATAGATTTTTCTCAATTAAATAATGTTAGTTATATACTTATATATAATAGATATATATATATATAATTTTAAATTTTTTAATATATATCAAATCAAATCATATCAATTACTAGTCCACTGCTTGAACCACTAACTCATTAGTTCAACCGAGTCAATTATCAAACTGATTTTCATAATATTACATACAAGTTCTTAACTCTTAGAAATTTGTTGGCCGGCGGATAACACCAATGTAATACATAGAGGATATTAATCACTTTTTGTTTGCTGATATTATTATATTATGAAAAATTAGAATATAAAAATTACTTTATCATAAAAAATTAAAACTTAAAACATATATTATATGAATAGATCTAATGCAAGTTTCTTAGAACTGATATGTAGTACAAAACATACAAAAGCTACTTTTGACACCAAAATTATGCTACTAGCGATGAAATTTAGTTCTTGAAAATTCAATAGAATTGTTGTCGACTAATGTAAAATTCAGTTAATTTTAGTGTTAGCTAAACGAGGATAAAGCTATTTCGATTGAATACATAGTTGGCTAATTTTTAATATTAGTTGAACATGAAGGTTAGTTAAATGTATATAAGATCAATTCGACTACTCACAATATTGGCTGAATGGGTTCTTGGTGTAAAACTTGACTAATTGGCAGCATAAGAAAATTGACTAATTTAATGAGGATTAAAGATAAGAGAATATTTTTCATGAGTTTTTGTGTTTTAAATGACTAGTAATGATTAAAATTGATCACTGGTAGTGCTCTCTCTAAAAATAGAAAGTAATTATCAATTTCTTCATTTGAAATGTTGATTAGTTGACTTGTTAAAGGAGGAGATCGTGCCTAAATCTTAAGAGAAGTTATCAAAAGGTGGATAAGTCGCAATTACCAAAATTCACACCAATTAGTTGAGTTTTAACTACTGTAAATCAAATTTCAATTGCTATTCGCCAAATTTAATTGGCAAAATTAGCTTAATCAATATAAAATAACTGAATGACTCCCAACCATATTTTAGGTCGTTAGCAAGTAAAAAAATGTGGTTAAATAGAATATTTGAGTTTCTAACCTACATGTCGGTTTTGTACTTGATTTCAAATACAACAATGAATACAAAATCAAGTCTAGCATGCAATTATTTTATCATTTTTCTTTACCGCATTCTTATAAAATTTTATTTATTGCTTTAAATTACAATTTTCCTTTATAAGGTTTCAACCTTTATTTTCACTCAATTCAAATAAAGAAATATTTATTGTAGCAAGAGAAATACATCTTCAAAGAATCAATCATGCGAATTTTAAACAAAAAGAAACGGAATCAAAGTCATCAATATTGTCTTGTGTTCTATGCTCTCTCACGTGTCAAACGATGGAATATACAAAAATTAAACTCTACATCATGTAAGACAAATATAAGAGGCATTATTATGTTTACATTATCATTAATGATGAGGAACAAGAAAGTCCAACAGTGCACTATAAGGATTGGGAGATTCCATGACTAGGATAAAATCAAAGAAAGCACAAGAAGCATTGAACAACCTGGAAGAAGAGTTCAGATTGCTCCAATTGATTTAAATGAGTGAAGAGCCCAAAGACCAATGAGTGAAGAACTCAGATTGTTCCAATGTTTTAAACATAACTTGAGTTCTAGATGTGTCTGTTTTAAGCGTTCTTTGATGCGTTCGAAAGTTCTGAAGATTTTCTACAAGTCGTATTTCTAATCTTAAATCCTAATTTTGCACTTGTGATGATGAAAATTGGACAGTAAGTTCAGTACGAAGTTATGGACGAAAATTACTTTTTGTTTAGACTTTATTTAGTGTAATTTTGAATTAGAAATATGTGACTAAAGTCTCATATTGGAAAGAAAAAAGAGAGAAACACCACTTGTTGGCTATAAATAGTCATTCATTTGTCTTATGAAGATACGTTTCAATTGAATAAAACTTTGTACTCTAAAGAGTTGAGTGAGAGGAAGTTCCTCTTGGGTTCTTGATTGGACCAAACCTTGATCCTTATCAAAGGTTTTCTATAACCTTCATGGCAAATCCTCACGGGACTTATCACTCTCCATAGGTGTGGCGTCTTCTTCCATTTCTTGTCTTTTTTGCTTTTATTTTTTAAAACATTTTGTTCTTGTTAAACTCATTATTTTTGCACTGCACTCTTCTTCATATTATTTTTATTTTTGTTTCGCTTCATCAAACACTTGTCGTGCACCTTGTCTATGATGCTAAGTTCTTATTAAGTTACATGCTTTTCTTGTTTTAATTTCTGCTTTGTGTAATACATTCTCTTGCACTACATTATACATAAAGCTTGCACATTTTCTTTTCAAAAGCATCTTTCCTTTGTTATAACAAGAAGTCTTTTCTAAAACGATGCGAACAAAAAAAATGAACTCTCGTATTGGTTCATATCAATGAACCAACTATCCTTAAGGCTAATTAATTAAATTATCAGGTGAAGGTGCATGAATAGTTTAATTGAATCTTAAATTTTTCTCATTTGGTAATTGTTATGCCAAATATATGTAAAAATGTCACATAATTCCAGTGTGAAATCCACACAAACTGCATTAGGACAAAACCAAATAATCAAATAGTGACTCTAAAAGTTGGGGAGACATGGATTGAGGGTGTAAAAGAGATAAAAATGGAAAGTAAAATATCACATTTTCTTCATTTTTTGTCTTTGATAATGGTATTGCACACTCAATATTTCATTATTTTGATAATTTTAGTCTATGTAGTTAGAAAAACTTGTTAAAAGATGAGGTGACAAGCTAAATGTTACTTTATTGTGTCAATTATCATTCACTTTGGCATATGTTTCAAGAATTAAAATTATTAATATTGGAGTGTAAAAAAAAGTAAAATACTTATTATAGGGAAATAAAAGATAATATTTAATTAAGCCTACTAAAAATATTGAAGAAATTGAGAAATTGACACTTAGCTCTAGTAGCATGTACAGTGGGTAGAGAGCTAAAAAATTGTAAACTATATGTAAAGTAGATTTTACAATTTACAAATTACTATGAAATCTTTATGATACTAGAAATGTAATTATCAAAGTCTAACCAATAAAATTTTATAGCGACAACTTTGTGGGTTGTTTTCCTTAACAAAATAGGTATAGTGTAGGTGGAAAAGTCAATTAGTTGGGATTTTCACTAGATGTTGTCTACTATGAGAAAGAGATGCATTTCCGAGCAAGGTGATACTAAAGAAGGTTAAACATTTAGGATGAAGATTGTTGCATAAAGATCAATTTTCCCTTCAATAAAAAGGTAAAAAGACACATTATTTTTTTGTTAAGAGCTCTTTTGCGCCTTGAGGGATGCTTGGTTTATTGTTTGGAAAAATATATATTTTTTATTTAATATTTTTAAGAATATTTGATTATGTTACAAGCCTAGTAGTGTTAATCACATAAAGGCTCATTAAGGATCCAATGTCTCAAAATCATAATAATAATCAAGGATATCTAAACTATGCACTTAACAACCGGTGAAGAGGATCATAACAAACATATATCGTGATCTCAACAGTTAGAGATTTTAGCCGAACATACCTAAAGGAGACATTAGTTAATCTAGAGGTAACTTTTTTATAAATAGGAGTTAGAGAAAGGCACACTACCCTACTTTTCCATTAGCACTGTGCACACACCTCACATCCATTGGTTGGTATTAAAATGCATAGTGACCAACATTTCCAGAGGTATTTCTCCTTAGAGAGAGCTTTTGATTCAACATCAACGTACTAGTAATTCTGCTAGACATCCTTGTTCATGAAAACAGAACAGATTAAATAGTATTTCAAGAATAAATTAAGTTTATATGAACACATAATAAAAAAATTAATGTGCCTACTGAAAATGGAACGAATTATACTCATCCTTTCTTTTATCATTGATTAAGTATATTACCTAGCTTGGATATTTTAAAGATATCTATATTCTTATTATTCGTTTTACAAAATTAAGTTAGTCAAAAATATAAAAAAAAATAAAATTATACAATTCACTCTGTATTTATTTGTGATCTTTAGGTGAAGGATTTTAATATAATTGGGTGTCTGTCTTATTTTGAGGCATTGTCACTACAAACTTTATATAAGAAAAAACTATGTATTTATTTTATCCCTCTAAATAAGATATTTTATTTGTTGACTCTTAACAACTTATAAAATGTGTGAATATTACTTTTCACAAGTTTCCTGATTTTTCTTAATTTACTTTTTTTTTTTTATGTTGCAAACTTAAATATTACTTGAAAGCATATTCAAATGACATAAATTTGATAGCTTTACATTAGGTTTCAACTTTAAGTATTACTTACTCAAACAGTGGATGTACTTATGAGAGATAAAAAAAATTATATCTAAATATTTGATTTTGAAAATGATATAATTTTGATTGAAGGATCAAGATATGATGTGTTAGCATATAGTAGTTTTTAGGTTAAAATTATTAGGAAATTAAGCATATAATATCAAATAAAGGCCAAAATAAATGTAAATTGCATTATTATTGATTTTATTACTAATTCATGCAATTTGGATATCAGGAGCCAAGAAAAGGAAGAAAAGAAGCAAGATAAGGAGCTAATTGTTCCTGCAAGCTCGCGCCATCAGCGCCACTCCCGCGCGGATCGCGCCACATTCACCGGAAGCTGGCACTAGTCGCGCCAGACTGGCACCAGTAGCACGGATGACACGAAAAATTCAAAATCAGCTTAAAGATAGGATAAGAAGAAAATATATTAGGGTTTTACAAACTTGGCAGTAAAGTGACAGTTTCGACATTACCTAGGGATAGGGATGAAGGATTGTAAAGCATAATATGCTAGCTTAAAGCTTAATCTGAAAAAGGGGTTGCTAAGGGATTAGAATTCTTTGAGCAATTATATTAAGTGAAATTAATTATCAACTCAATTACATAAGTAGGGATCAGAGGTTGTTGTGCTTTAACCATAATTCTTCCTCATTATTGCATAATCTTTAATTTCATATTGTATTCGCATTTCTTAATTCTAATTTAGTTTTATTATAATTTCAAAATCCAAATCACAATTATATTTTCTCAATTATATTATCTCTTCCAATTTAAAGATAATAATTACAATAAAATCAGTGCTTCAATCCTCGTGGAGACGATACTCTATTTATCATTTTATTACTTGAACGATCGGTGCACTTGCCGTGAGTTAAGCATCAAGTTTCTGGCGCCATTGCCGGGGATTGAGTACGCCAATTTATTTGTAATTTATTCTTTAATATTGGAATTTTGTTTTTACTAATCTGTTTTCTTTAGTTTATACGAGGGTTAGTTGAACCTGAAAATTTACAGTTTGATCCAGAGATAGAGAAGATGCAAGAAGAAACAGGAAGCTAGCTAAGCAAAAACAGAAAGCAGAAAATTCTAATTCACAACCTAGAGTTGAACTAGAGATGACTGAAAGAAACAACAACCAGCCGCGATCGGGAGATGAATTAATGGAGGACATCCTTGCTCCATTATTCACCAGACCGAATTCTAGTATCGTCAGACCACCTATAGAGGCGAACCACTTCGATATTCATCCACCATTAATTACTTTGGTGGAGAGAAGCCAGTTTGGTGGTGAAGATGACGATGATCCCCATGATTTCGTGGACAGATTCTTACGAATTTGTGACACAATAAGACACCAGGGGGTAAGTGATGATGCTATTAGACTGCGACTATTTCCTTTTGCAGTTAAAGGAAAGACTCTTAGATGGTTAGATAGGCAAACTTCTAACAGCATCACCACATGGGACGAGTTGGCTGCAAAGTTCTTTGCTCAACATTTCTCTATGGAAAAATATAATATATTAGTGAATGAAATCACTAATTTTACTCAACATGGTAGAGAAACGTTTCTCTGCAGCCTGGGATAGATTTCAGGAGTTAATCAGAAAGTGTCCTCAGTATGATATGTCTGTTGGGAAGAAGGTGAGGATTTTCTTCAATGGGATGACTCCTGAATCTAGGATGATTGTTAACGTTGCAGTAGGAGGTTCAATCAAAGCCAAGACAGCAACTCAAACTTATGAGTTGATTGACTCCTTGGCAACAAATGAGAATGAGAGCATTGCAATTCAGCCCAAACGTGAGATTATTCAGTTGCGGAGTAGCGATGCCATGTTAGCAGAACAGAAGCTCTTGTCACAACAATTAGCCAAGCTTAATGAGAGAATTGACAAGCTTCAAATTTCTGCAGTGCAAGCCGCACCAAGTAGAGCTCCAATATTTAGTTGTGAATATTGCCAAGAGGACCATCAGACAAATGAATGTCCCACATTGATAGGAGCAGACCTAGTCCAGGTGAATGGTGTGTGGTATGACCAAAGACCCCAGCAAAACTTCCAGAGAAATCAGAACTTTGCTATGGGTAATAATTTTCAGAGGAAATTTCAAGGAAGAGGGTTAGATTATAAATCTAACAATTTTTTGCAGCCTCCACCTATTCCACCTAAAGAACCCTCTGAATTAGAGCAAGCTATGATACAGCTGTCCAAGACTACTAATGAGCACATTCAAGCGACGAATGCATTCATCAATGAGACCAGAGCTCACCACAAGAATCAAGATGCGTCTATTCGCAATCTTGAAAATCAAATTGGTCAGTTGTCGAAGTAGCTTGCAGAAAGACAACAAAGGCAATTTCCTAGTGATACAGTGATCAATCCACAAGAACAAGCTAAAGCAATAACTATAAGAAGTGGAACTGTTATCACACCTTAAGAGAAGACTAATAAAGTGCAGAAAAAGGTTGGTGAGGAAGATAGAACCAATCAAAATGAGGAGCAAGAAGCAGAAGTACAGACACAAACAGGTAATGATAAAAGTTCCGCTGCTACAAATCCTAAAAAGGTAATAGATTTTTCTCATTTTGAAAAACCACCATATCCCATGAAGCTTAAGCAACAAGCTCAAAAGAAACAATATGCTAAATATTAAGAAATGTTTAAAAAACTACATATTAATATCCCGTTTGTTGAAGCACTTGCTAACATGCCTAATTATGCTAAGTTTATGAAAGATTTGTTGTCTCGAAAGCATAAATTGCAGGAATGTGAAACTGTTGTGCTTACTGAAGAGTGCAGCGCCATAATCCAAAAGAGAGTTCCACCCAAACTCAAAGATCCAGGAAGTTTCAACATTCCGATCGCGATAGGTAATGTAAATGTGGGTAAGGCTTTATGTGATCTTGGAGCAAGCATCAACTTGATGCCTCTCTCCATATGCAACTCCTTGGGAATTTCTGAACTGAAACCAACCATGGTGTCCCTTCAATTGGCTGATAGATCATTGAGAAAACCTAGTGGAGTCATTGAAGACATCTTGGTTAAGGTTGACAAATTTATTTTCCCAGCTGATTTTATAGTTCTAGACATGGAAGAAAGTGAGATACCTATCCTCTTAGGTAGGCCATTTTTGGCTACGGCTAGAGCTATAATTGATGTAGCCCAAGGAAAACTAGAGCTTAGAATGTTTGATGAATTAGTTGTTTTTAATGTTTTTGATGTTATGAAAAATCCTATTGATAAAAATGATTGTTTCAGACTTGATATATTAGATACTCTAGTGCATACAGAGAAGTCCAATGATCAAGAGTTAGCTGAAGTGCTAGAGATCAGAAGTGAAAATAGTCCAACTGAAGATCGGGAAGTTGCAATAGAGGTGCTGGAAAAGAAAGAAGATGATATCACCGGTATAGCACCAAAATTGGAGCTGAAGGAATTGCCCGAAAATCTGAAATATGTGTTCTTGGGAAAAAAGAAGACATATCCTGTGATTATCAATAAAGGATTGTTTGAAGTTGAAGAAGAAAAATTGATTAAAGTAATCAAGGAACACAAGAGTGCAATTGGATGGTCTATATATGATTTAAAGGGCATTAATCCCTCTTTTTGCACTCATAAAATCTTGATGGAGGATGATATAAAACCAGTGACACAACCTCAGAGAAGAATGAATCCTACCATGAAAGAAGTGGTTAGAAAGGAAGTGGTAAAATTGTTAGATGCCGGTATGATTTACCCGATTTCAGATACAACATGGGTAAGTCCTGTTCAAATTGTTCTCAAGAAAGGTGGGATGATTGTAGTTCATAATGATAACAATGAACTAATTCCCACTAGAACAATCACCGGGTGGAGGATGTGTGTGGATTATCGAAGACTGAATGATGCCACAAGAAAAGACCACTTCCCACTGCCATTCATGGATCAAATGTTAGAGAGATTCGCTGGACATGCGTTCTATTGCTTCTTGGACGGGTATTCTGGCTACAATCAAATTTCAGTAGCACCTGAAGATCAAGAGAAGATAGCCTTCACTTGTCCTTTTGGAGTATTCGCTTATAGAAGGATGTCATTCGACCTATGCAATGCGCCAGCGACTTTCCAAAGGTGCATGTTTTCCATATTCTCTAACATGGTAGAAAAAGGTTTGGAAGACTTTATGGATGACTTTTCTATCTTTGGTTCTTGTTTTGATACCTGTTTAACGAATCTATCTAAAGTATTGAAACGATGCCAAGAAATGAATCTAGTTTTAAATTGGGAAAAATGTCATTTTATGGTTCATGATGGAATAGTCTTAGGACACAAAATTTCTGAAAAAAGGGATAGAAGTTGATAAAGCCAAATTGCTATTAATTGAAAAACTTCCACCACCAATTAATGTTAATGGGGTGAGAAGTTTCTTAGGACATGCGGGCTTTTATAGGAGGTTCATTAAAGGTTTTTCAAAAATTGCAAAACCTCTTAGTCAACTTCTAGTAAAAGAAAATGATTTTGTATTTGATGAAGTGTGTCTTACTGCTTTTAATGTATTAAAGGAAAAACTTACAACTGCACCTATTATAACAGCACCTGATTGGAATTTACCTTTCGAACTTATGTGTGATGCCAGTGCATATGCCATTGGTGCTGTTCTTGGTCAGAGAAAAGATAAATTGTTGCATGTTATTTATTATGCTAGCAAGGTCTTAAATGAGGCACAGGTTAACTATGCCACTACAGAAAAAGAAATGTTAGCAGTAGTATATGCATTAGATAAATTTAGATCTTATTTAATAGGGTCTAAAGTTATTATATTTACTGACCATGGTGCTCTTAAGTACTTGATGACTAAACAGGATGCAAAGTCACGCTTGCTGCGGTGGATGTTATTATTTCAAGAATTTGATTTAGAAATCAAGGACAAAGCTAGAGTGGAGAATAGAGTAGCTGACCACCTGTCCAGAGTTCAGGAAAAGAACTTGCAAGATGGGCCAGAAATGGAGATTAATGAATCTTTTTCTGATGAGCAAGTGTTAGCTATTCAACTGGTGCCTTGGTTTGCAAATATGGCAAATTTTAAAGCTGCTGGAATAATTCCTGAAGACTTTAATTGGCAGCAAAAGAAGAGGTTCCTTCATGATGCACAGAGGTATTTCTGGGATAACCCTTTTCTATATTTTCAATGCACCGGCGGTGTTATTCGCAGATGTGTGACTGAATCAGAAGTGCCAAAGATTCTTTGGCATTGTCACTCTTCAAATTATGGAGGACATTTTGGACGGAATAGAACAACGCATAAAGTATTGCAAAGTGGGTATTATTGGCCCACACTTTTTAAAGATGCTAGGGATTTTTTTGGAAAAATGTGATAATTGCAAAAGAATTGGTAACATATCCCGAAAGGATGAAATGCCACTTAATAATATTCAAGAAGTGGAATTGATTGATGTCTGGGGAATCGATTTTATGGGACCTTTCCCTAAATCGTATTCCAATCAATATATATTGGTGGCTGTAAACTATGTGTCAAAATGGGTATAAGCTATGGCTTTGCCTACAAATGATGCAAGAGTGGTTGTATCTTTCTTACAAAAGAATATATTCACTCGTTTCAGAGTACCAAGAGCCATCATAAGCGATGGAGGCACCCACTTCTGGAATAAACAGTTTGCAACATTGCTTACCAAATATGGGGTGACTCACAGAGTGGCTACACCATACCATCCTCAAACAAGTGGGCAAGTGGAAATTTCTAATAGAGAACTAAAAAGAATTCTTGAGAAAACTGTTGGAAATTCCAGAAAAGCCTGGGCAATGAAGTTGGAGGATGCACTCTGGGCATACAGAACAGCTTTCAAAACGCCAATAGGTATGTCGCCATTTCAATTAGTCTATGGTAAGTCTTGCCACCTTCCTATTCAATTAGAGCATAAAGCCCTGTGGGCTACTAAGTTTCTTAACTTTGAATTATCTAAAGCTTATGATAAAAGACTATTACAGTTGAATGAGCTTGATAAGTTTAGGTTAGATGCTTATGAAAATACTAAAATCTATAAAGAAAAGACAAAAATGTGGCATGACAGGAAGATTCATCCAAAGGAGTTTACGCTGGGACAACAAGTATTGTTATATAATTCTCGAATGAGATTATTCCCAAGTAAACTTAAATCCCGTTGGTCTGGTCCCTTCATTGTTAAAAAAGTTTTTCCGTATGGGACAATTGAAATATCTCCTCAGAACTCTAACAGATCATTTAAAGTTAATGGGTGGAGGTTAAAAATCTATCATGGAGGGGAAGTGGAAAAGAATACTATTTCCATACCACTTAATTTACCTGAAAATTAAAGAGGTCGGTGTCAGGCTCATGACGTTAAACAAGCACTACTTGGAAGGCAATCCAAGGATTTTAAAGTTATACTTCATTGGTTTCAAAAAAAAAAAAAGTTTGTAGTCTCACGCTGATTGCATGAAACTGGCGCCATTCGCGCTAATGATACTGGCTGTCCACGCGACTCGCGTGATACTGGTGCCACTCACGCCATTCATTCTGGAGCCTCACGTTAATCGCGTGGTGGTGGCGCTATTCGATCGCGTGACACTTCGAGGCCAGTTTTTAAATTTAAAATTTGAAACCCTATTTTAGTGAAGGTCCTTATTCCCTCAACAGCCACAAGCCATGACTCTTCACTTTCAAACGTTGCCAAGGCCATAACTACTATTAACTTGCATTTCAGTTACATTTTGAAATAACTACCGTTAACTTCTTTCTATTCTAAAGTCTATAAATACAAGGCATGGTTTATCTTGTCCCTATTTCATCTCATTGAAATTTCTAAGCAAACATTTGGAAGTCTATATTGTTTGTTCTTGATAAGTTCTTTCAAATGGCTATAGATAAGGTACACATTCTTATCTCCCATCCTTGTATTTTATATTCTTTATGGTTTAGAGTAGAAAACATCTGGTTAGGATTGATTCTGAGTTGATTGCTAGAGGTTAGGGCACATACAATTCGTGTTCTTGAGAACCCTTATTTTGCAGCCCGCGCGACTCGCGTGGGAGTGGCGCTAACCGCGCCAGTACTTCTGTTAGTTCACACAAACCGCGTGAATTGTGGCGCCATCCGCGCCAGCTGTGAATTTAAGGATTATTCTTTTTGTATTTAAATGATTGCAAGGATTGTTGATATGCTTGATCATGATTCTAGTCTATAAATCAATAATTAAGAATAGCATGAAAAGTATGTTCTAAGAACATAAGAATTTTGAATTAGAAAATTAAATGTTATTTGATTTTGAATGAATAAATTAGAGTTGTGTCGAAGATTTGAATTGTAGGTGGTTTTTCAGTGAAATTTAAGGCGTAAAAGTGAGAAATAAAATCTGGGAATGGCTATTGTGTGTTCTTAGGATTTGATTTCTATTTTAAGGACTTGATAAGTGCCACATTTCAGTTAACTTCGTGTTTAAAATATTGACACTTATCTTTTGATTTCTTTCATTTAGCTTATAAATTTCCCTAAACCTAGTTAATTAGCACCTTATACTTGTGTTTAAAGTGTTTCGAAAGATTAATCCAAATCATGTTGTGTATTTGATAGATTCCGTGGATTTTCGAGGCTTCCGGAAGATCAAAGCAAGCAAGGAAGGTGAACATATCAAGCATGGGAAGTTCCACAAGCAAATCAGGCCCAGAAACCACAAAGCCCAAAGAATTCTTCATGATTAAGTCATTAGCCTGCCCAGGCCACCATCCATAGTGTTATTTGGTCGCCCAGGCGAGCTCCAAGTCCCTAGAAGATGATATTAGCTCGCCCAGGCGAGCTCCCATAGGCAAAACAGCCGCCTGGGCGAGTGAAACTAGCTAGTGATGGATTTGTATAAATAGGCCACGAATCCAAGGAGAAAATCATGCCTTTTGGAGGGTTTTTCCTCCCCTACTTGCTTAGGGCTTGTTCTTAGGTGTTAGGCTCTTAAATATTAGTATTAAGTATGTTAAGAAAGTGAGAGAAGTGAGGATTAGCGTGGAAACTCTGTCGGAGAGAAGCGAGGATGAGAACGTTCAGCAACTCTTTCCGAGAGAAGGTTCTCTCCATGCTTGGCTAGCTTCTTAGAGGTTGGATGTAATCTTCTTAACCCTATACTTCTTTTAATATTCATGCATGAATCGTTCTATTTCTTATTGGTAGTTTCATTCTGCGCTTAATGCTTGATCCTACTTGATCACTAGTATCACGAACTTAAATCCTAAGTGAGACTGGAAAGTAATCTTAGGGTTTGAACTGAATGAATTTACTCATTACGTTACGTTGCTAGGAATAGGGCATAACGTTTTGATTGCATAAAAGCACGCGATTATAGTTCTTAACGCTGGGGTATTTACTTAAATATGCGAGGGATCGATATGCGGTAAAATATCCTTAAAACTTGAATGCGAGGGATAGATTCAAGGTAACTTAGTGTGCATCAATAAGAATAAACGATGATTTATGCATGGTAAATATTAATTGAATATAGAATGTTAAGAATGATGAAATCCAATCCCACTTTCTGATAAATATTTTCATTTTTCGTTAAGTTAGTTATTTTACTTTACTTGCATCACCTAATGAAAATCCATTCGACCTACTTGTACATAACTATTGAACTGTTTAATTCTATTTGGATTAACTAAGTAAGCTCAAGTCCCTGTGGAGACGATCTTATAAATTCGAAACTTACAACGATAGAACGGTACGCTTGCCTAAAATTCCTAACAGGACTTTATTTCCCAATTACAATAATAAGAGGATGCCTAGTATACCTTCTGAATTCATAATTAAGTCATATAGAACCAAATAAATCTGGGAATTATTGGGAAGGATATATTTGGAGATTAATTGTCAAATTCTTCTTCAATTTATACATGTCAATTCTATATGATGCTAGTTTCTGGTTGTTAACCTAAAATAAAGAAATGGTTGAGATATGATTGCCAACAATCTAGGAATTCATTGCATATATGTTTGGGAAATTTCTGAGTTTCAGGGAAAGCAAGTGGGCCAAGTAAATAAGAAGAAGGGTGCTACATCTGGTAGCAAGATGGCAAGAACCACTAAATATGATGAGATGCGTTTCCGTACCATTGAATGTCAACAAAGATATGAGAATTGGTATGCTCCGAAGAAAATAATTCCGGAGAAGAGAATCGATTGGGAATCTCTACCTAAGGATTCACCTATCTTGGAGGTGATCACTAGGAGAGATTGGCAGACCTTGGTGAGTTTTGCTGAACCAAGTTCCAGTGCCATCCTAAAAGAGTTCTTGGCAAATGTGGACAGACGGACCGTGGAGAGAGAAAGAGTTAGTTGGGTCAGGGGCATACAAGTTCCATTTGACCATGAAACAATTGAAGAATTTTTGGGAACTAGTTATTATAGCCTTCAAGCTTGCGCTTTCATTAGGACTTTTAACAGGATGCAGCCTATAACAAGAAAGAATGTTTATAGAGATGATATGCCTCAAATTACAGAGGAGATTCGAAGAGGCATTAGTGGGTTGTACACTGCTTGGAAGGGTAAATCTGGATTGGATTATGTACCTGAGAAGTTGCGAAAGCAAGATCTGACTGGAGAGGCTGAATTTTGGCACCAATTTAACAACCATATTGTGATTCCATCTAGAAATTTAACAAATGTGAATGTTGAACGGGCCATCCTTTTACATGTGCTGCTAGGCGATGACAATCTTCACATTACCAGTATCTTGTCTGATAGGATACTGCATATAATCAAAGATGGTAGCAGTAAAACTCACCTTGCACATTCTTCACTTATTTCTCATGGAAAGCAGGTTTAGAGATTTTAGAGGAAGAGCCTATGGATGTGAAGATAGCATCTGTCATGATGCACAAGACATATCTGGCTGCAGTAGAGACTCAGTGGCAGGAGCAGTTGATTAGAGCTTCTAAATTAACACCTGAGGAGATTGCTGAGAGGAGTCCTCGTGCGGACATTCCTCAACCTGAAGTTCGAGCACCACCACCACGAGCATCTTCTTCTACTACTACTAGAGGCCCACGTCATGAACTGATCTATGAGGATTCTCCAAGCTACCTGCAGATCTAGTCTGAATTGAGGGCTTAAAACATACTGTTATAACATCAGAACAAAATGATGGAAGACTTGAGCAGACACTTCTCCATTAACTTCACTCCTTACCAGCCACAGGATTCAGAACCACCACGAGTGTCCCTTGGACCTTCACAGCCATCAACTGTTGCTGATGATATTATGGAGACCGAGGAGTGATACTTTTCAGAAAATGAGACAATATTTTGATTGTTTTTCAACTTTTATGTTCAGTTAATTTTATTTCATTGCGTGTGGAACAATTTAAAATTCAAGTAATTTAAATTATGGATGAATTGAATTACTTTAATTTTAGTTAAATAATTCTGTTAGATTGATGTTGGTTCCAAAGATGATTTCTGAAAGCCAGCGCGAGATGTGTTTTCCTTAGAATATAAACTTATTGTTGGGGACAACAATGTTTAAAATCTGGGAATGGGGAACGCATATGCGTTATTTTTTAAGAATCATACTTGAAGAAACAATTGATGTTTAACAGAATTTAGAATAAATTATATAAAAAATAAAAAAAATTAGATTATATAAGAAAGTTAGTTTAGAAATTAGTTTGAATACTAGATTAGTTTAGTTCAAATAGGTGAATAAAATGTTAGAGCATGTTATGCTAATTTTCAGATTTTGAATTGCCAATGCAGTGATGAAATTGGATTGAATGATGATTGATTGAGAATTGTTTTGGAAATATGTATAAGACAAGTAGAGTGTAGAATTGCATATGACATGATAGGACTATGTTAGTTTTGTGATTGAAGTACATTGTGAAAAGAATAGAATACTTGATAGGAAATCAATGGAAGATTAGCTTGATACCATAGCTTGTGAGGGTTGAGCCTATATAGTATAAATTCTTTTCAGAGTGACCTCATTGTGAATAATATTTCAGAACTTGATTTGTTTCTCTATGATATTTGCATGGTTGATATGATAAAGGCATGTTCTTTCTTTTTAAGCCAAAGCCAAATGACCTTACCTTAAAATGATGTCCATTGTTAGCCATTTTGAGCCTAAGCTTTTTCTATTCATTCACCTTAAAACCTTTTATACTTGACTACCTTGTTTAAGATTGGAAGAAAAGAGAGTTAGGTCAAGTTCAGTAGAAATAGAAAGATGAATGTCCACAGGAAAGAAAAGAAAGAAGTTACCCAAGAAGACAATACTGGGTTTGGTTTTGAAGTATCAATTGAACAAGATCTGGTAGAACCTAAGCTTAGAAAGCAGTCCAGTGGGAAATAATGAATTTGAAATACCAGTTGGTAGATTTAAATGTATTTCCCCAATAAAAAAAACAAAAACAAAAACAAAACCAAAAATAAAGGGGAATCAAAAAGGGAAGCCAGAGGTACAAAGGTGGGCATGAAAATAAGAGCGGGAGGTTGATTAAGTGGATTTGACTAGCTCTAATAGACTTCAATCTCAAATTAACCACTATCCAAATTATTCCTACCCCAAGCCAAGCCACATTACAACCTTTTTAAAGACCTTTTGATTGACTGTGCATGTATTCATGTTTCTCATTTTCAGGAACTTGAGAATATAATCAAGCTTATGGTAATATTATAAGCTTTGGAGAATTGAGTGATTATATTCACCCAAAACACTTGAGTGATGAGTGATTTATATTTCTTAGTGAGAGGTATCCAGGCTATGTTCTATGATTGATAGACTTGACAAGTATTCTTGAAATTTTCATGTGGAATTCAATTACATTTGACAGAATAGTTCCGAGATTGTGTATGTGATGATATGCTTGAGTGTTGAATATAGTTTCCCTTACAATAAAGTTTTTGTTTATTGCTGAGGACAACAATATCTAAATCTAGGAATTATTTGATATGCTGCTAGCATATAGTAGTTTTTAGGTTAAAATTATTAGGAAATTAAGCATATAATATCAAATAAAGGCCAAAATAAATGTAAATTGCATTATTATTGATTTATTACTAATTCATGCAATTTGGATATTAGGAGCCAAGAAAAGGAAGAAAAGAAGCAAGATAAGAAGCTAACTGTTCCTGCAAGCTCGCGCCATCAGCGCCACTCCCGCGCGGATCGCACCACATTCACTGGAAGCTAGCGCTAGTCGCGCCAAACTGGCGCCAGAAGCACGGACGACACGGAAAATTTAAAATCAGCTTAAAGATAGGATAAGAAGAAAAGATATTAGGGTTTTACAAACTTGGCTATAAATAGGAAAGTAATAGGACGTTTTTAAAACACAAACACAGAGGCAGAAACAAAAAAAGGAGGCATTGAAGGAGATTAAGGACGGAGGAAGATCAAGAAAAAGGCCAAGATTAAGGGGTTTGATTACTCTTCATTCTTTGTATTCTTTCTCATCTACCTTATTATTATTGTACCAAGCTAGACATAATCATGTCTGCCTAATTCCTCTTTGATTGTGGTGGAGCCATAATCCAATGTGAACTCTTGTGTGGATTGAATTGATATTAATTAAGTTTATTATAATTGTTTCACTTTATCTTGTTATTTAATTCTGGTTGCCATTGATAGACTTGATCAATCTATTAGGGGTTATAAGGGCTAGAATTCACAATAGGGATATTGGGGTTTTAGTTTCTGAAAGCGGTAAAGTGACAGTTTCGACATTACCTAGGGATAGGGATGAAGGATTGCAAAGCATAATATGCCAGCTTAAAGCTTAATCTGAAAAGGGGTTGCTAAAGGATTAGAATTCTTGATTAGGATTAAAGGGTTAAATGACCGAGGAATCAGGGTTTAACTAATTATATAAGGCATATCTTTGAGCAATTATATTAAGTGAAATTAATTATCAACTCAATTACATAAGCAGGGATCAGAGGTTATCGTGCTTTAACCACAATTCTTCCTCATTCCTGCATAATCTTTAATTTCATATTGTATTCGCATTTCTTAATTCTAATTTAGTTTTATTATAATTTCAAAATCCAAATCACAATTATATTTTCTCAATTATATTATCTCTTACAATTTAAAGATAATAATTACAATAAAATCAGTGCTTCAATCCTCGTGGAGATGATACTCTATTTATCATTTTATTACTTGAACGATCGATACACTTGCCGTGAGTTACGCATCAAGTTTTTGACGCAACAGTAACTCTAAACTTGATTTTTTGAAGACAAACCTAAGAATTTAAAAGAAACATTCACTTAAGTATTTTTAATAATAATCATATTATCAGTAGATAGTATTCATTCATTGGTTTTATCAATAATTAATCTCCGTAAAGAAATCTGACTAACCATCTTTAATAGAGTCTTCATTCATAACTACGTTTTTTTTTTATTCATAAGTTTCGAATCCAAAACCTTGTTTAAAAAAATTAAATTCAATATCATTCAAATCAATTATTTGTCGATAAACATTAACTTTAGTATAAGAGTAAGGTAGAATATGTTCTTGTAATATTAACAAGAAACCATACTAATAGCTTGTAGGTAAAAAAATGTGATATACAAGTTTCTATTAAGTTTAAGTATCCAAGATTAATATTCCAAAGAAAATAATAAAAAAGTTGCATGCAAGACACAAGTTTTGTTGTTGGTTTCAGAGGAGCTATTTGAAGAATGGAAGAGGAATCAAGCTTTCATTTTGAGCTTTCAACATGCATTGGATGCCTTGAAGAATGATTTGTGTTATATGTGTAAGAAAGAAGCAATTCTGGTGATCCAAGTGCATTGCATTCATATTATTCAATAATTCAATTAACCTAAGTAATAAAATTCACAAGGCTTTGGTAAAATGATCAATTTAAATTAAAGGTTTTTGGAAAAATGAATTTGTACTGATTTAATCGATTACTTTAAGGAGATAATCGATTGTTTTGTTCTTAGTTCATTCTGGAAAAATTTTCAAGAACAATGTAATCAATTACGTATCAGATTAATCGATTATTTGACCTTTGTTTTCTCTAACACTGCCTTGATGAACACTTTAATCGATTACTAACAGACAGTAATCGATTACATTGCTATACATTATTTTAAGCTGTGCTGGAAGAATCGATTACCAAGGTATAGTAATCGATTACACAGGCTAAACTAAAAATATCATCTTCATGTCTTAATCGATTACCAAGGTTAGTAATCGATTACATCATATGTCTGTGTTTAACATGTTTTGATGCATTAATCGATTACCAAATACAATAATCGATTACATAGTTCAATTTGATTTCTAAAGCTTCCTGATTTAATCGATTACCAGAATCAGTAATCGATTACATAGTGTATTTCAAATTTATGAAGCTTCCTGTCTTAATCGATTACAAGAAGGAATAATCGATTATTTTGTTCGTTGCTCATATCCAGATTCTTGTAGAGCACTTTAATCGATTACAAGGATAATTTAATCGATTACATGAGTGAAATAATCGATTATTGGGCGCGTTTAATCGATTACTGACAGTTACAAAAGTTTGTTATAAATAGAACTTTGGCTCAGCTTGTTTTGTAACTTGATTAATTCGTATTCTGAGCACACATAAGCTTTCTAAACACGTTCTAAGTGATTTTTTCTGGGTTCTATGAGTTCTTGCTTTCACTAAAACACTTATGGTTTTTTAAGTGATTCTTGAAGCAAGAAGATTCTTTTGAAAGTTAAGGAAGGAGATGTTCTGAGTTTAATTTCGTATTTCAACCTGGTATTTTCATTCATGTGCATATCATTCACTGGATCATCAAGTGTTTTCTTTCCTTAACTCAGTGGTTGTAATTCTTTACTGAATTTGTATTGTATTGGCTATTATAATTTTGATTCTTAAAGCTTGGGACTAAAGAAGAGTTCTCCAGCTTAAAGATCAGAGTAGTGTTCTCTGGATCTTTCTCCTTAGAAGTCTAATAGGATTTTAGATTTCAGTTCTTTATCTAGGGTTGATAAAGGAGAGATTCTTGTAAAAACTTGTAAGGGTATTTTTATAATAGTGGAACTCTAACCTAGTGTCGGTTGGAAGAACTGGATGTAGCTTCATAATTTGAAGTGAACTAGTATAAATTGTGTGTGTTCTTAATTCTCTTCTCATCTTATTATTTGTCTTTTATTCTTTGAATCATATTCATTGCACAACAAGTTTGGTTTTGATCTATTGAATTCTTGGACTGAGCTATTTGATTGAGTAAAATGTTTCTTGGTTTTAAAAGTGATAAAGATCTTGAAAACTCTGATTTGAAATTGATTTTAAAATATCAAGGTTCAACCAATTCACCCCCCTCTTGGCTGTTGTGAAGTATTTCTATTATCTTCATTTGTTGTGTTATCATAGATTTTTAGAATGAGTTTGAGCCTAACTCAACCTCAAAAGCTAACTCAAAGGATGAGGGTTGTCCTCGCTTATATATTATATGAGTTTCGACCTAACTCAACCCCAAAAGTTAGCTCAAGAGATGAGGATTGTCCCTCAGTTATATGCTCTATCTTGACTTTATCCTTAACCATTGTGAGATTTGAATTTTTTTTCAATATCTTAAACCACATCAAACTTAACAAAATGATGGTACTTGTTATTGCAAAGTATCCATTCATGCTAAGGGGAGTTTTATTGTTCTGTTATACAGATAAATATACTTTATGATAGTAAATGCTGGAATTTAAATATGGATGACAAGAGGAAAAAGATGGAACTAACAAATACTATATATAATGCTATATATAATGGTTTTGTAACCGCATAAGAAAGGACATGATAAAAATTGAGTATATACAGTGAGATAATAGTATTATTCCTATTAAAAAAAATAGATGACAAAATTTTGATTAAAGTGATTTGCACACTTATAAAGGAAAATTACATATTTTTTAAACTTAATAAAATGGATAAAGAGAGAATAAGAAAAACAATAGAAAAAATTGTTAAAAGAAATCTTATAATAAATAATGCTCCTGAGAATTTGACTTTTAACTAAGAAGTTCAATAGTATCCTAGGAGCTCAATATAATCACCTCCTAAGATAAGACTGCCTATTTTATATTTATATTAGTTGATTTCTTTATTTTGTCATAGATTTTTATATATAGACAGTTAAAAGATTTTTATCTAACTTTACAGTCAATGTTCTTTTTCCTACACTTTCCTCTAAAAATGTGATGATAATTGCTAAAAATGTTTAAACCAAATGAGTCGCTACAAACATCAAATACATTGTGTCTGGACTCCCAAACTTTGTTACTATTGCCCGCTTTATAGCCCCTCCCCCCACCCATACTAAAGTCCTGTGTTGGTAGGTATATATTCCATTCCCTTATAGAGATTCTCTTCCTATGGACAATATATAACAAGAAGTTAGTTGTCTAAAAAGAAATGTCTGCTTGGGTCATTAAATTTAGGAAAATGATTATTTATATATATATAATTTTAGAAATTAATAAAAATAAATAATTATTTCTTTAAAATAAACTAAATCAACCACTTTGGTTGGCTGACATTGTTCACGACTAGTTCAATCCCCCGACAAAAATTGCTACGAAAAATGTTATGTGCGTATTGTGAAAAAAAATCAAGTTGAGTATATAAATAGTCTTTGTTAATTAGTGTTGTTCTCCAATTATTGAAAATTAAACTGTTAATATAGATACAATAGGTACGAGATCTTATATTAATAGAATATATTAATCTTTATATTAACATATAGACACATGTATAAAAGTATAATTTTGGTCTATATTGTTAATACCAAAGAACATTTTCAAGCGTTGTAAAATCATTGGAAAAAAATTATGACGGTAAAAAATACGTATAATTAAAACACTACATATGTAAGAACTGAATTTTATACTTCCGTAGTACAAATTGTCATATAAGAGAAAAAATCATCTTAAAATAATAATTATTTTAATTTTTTTAATGTAATATTAATTATTTTTTTAATTATATTTCTTATAATACTAATAGGGAATAGCAAAATATATAAATGAATTGATGGTGATATAAATTTAATTTTATAAAGTTATTATTCTCTTTCATATTATTTATTATTTTTTGTCTGTAAAATAATTTAAGACGACTATTATTTTAACATGGAGGAAATTATTTTTTTACAGGGACTATAACTTAAAGTAGAGACAAGTCTAAATATTACATAAAGAGTTGAACCATTATTATAATATCAAAGTATCAATGTAAATTTATAAAGTTTAATTGGTAGTTCAATTTTTATTAAATAAAAACTACACTAATATACATAGAAACAAATCTAGCACGTTAGTATAATTTTTTTATATCTTAATTTAGCCCTTTGTCATTGTAGTATAGGTACGACCCTTTTTTTCTTACTAATATCTTTCTCTAAAAATAATAATTTTCTAAGTACAGTTGGGCACTAAAAACACTATCCCTTAACACTATTATCTAACCCTAAAGGAAATGTGTTAAACTGATTTAGTTGTGATTTATTGAAAATGAAACTCAAGTATACTTATTTAACTCAAATTACACTTGTTTAACTCAATGAAAACTAATTATAGTACTTGTTTAACCAATAGGCACCACAATGGTAGAACTCCCTGGTTTATATGGTCATTTGGGAAGTCCCTTCGAGGATGACTTCCATACAATTCTAGCGAGAGCTGAAGAAGCCTCTACGGATAAATTATCTTTTATTAATTTAGCCCTTTGTCATTGTGTTATAGGTTTTATCCCTTTTTTTTTCTTACTAATATCTTTCTTCAAAAATAATTTTTTTTTTCAAAGTACAGTTGGGCACTAAAACATCTTCCCTTACCTTTGTTGTCTAAACCTATAGGAAACGTGTTAAAACTAATTTAATTGTGATTTATTGAAAATGAAACTCAATTATACTTATTAAACACAAATTGTACACCGATCATTTAGAGTTGTTAATTTATGTCAATCCGACTCATTCAGGTTGGTCCATCACAAGTTAAGCCATTTTTTTATAACGATTTTTCTAACCTGTTTAACTTTGCACTGGTTAAGGCTCATTAATTATCCACTTACAACTAACTTTGATTAGTTCATTAATTATGTGTCCGGGAAAAAATCATTAATTATGGATTCACTTATTTATAGTCTCTCTCTTTCCACTAAAAAATGATAATTAATTGTTCTATTTTACTGCATGCCAGGAAATAAAAATGGAGTATAGTTTTAAAAATAATTAATTCATAGTAAGTTGTTTCTATAAAAAAAAATAAAAGAAATATACGTAGAGATTTACTTTTCGTTTTTTTTATTAAAGTCGTGAAGCAGTTGAAGAAATCGTTTGATTTTTCTCCTTAATTATGATATTATATTAATAAACTTTATTTACTGCTTCAACCATGTATAAAAAAATGTTAATATGCATAAAAAAATTTACTGCTTCAGCCGTGCATTGTTTTAGCTTTTTATAAAAAAAAAAAAAAAAAAAAAAAACCATATAGAACTTTTTGTTTAGGTTGAGTTTTCTAATGTTTTGTTTTGTGGGTCTTGCTTGATCTCTCTCTACATTATTACGAAGTTTGTGTGATATTAATTGATTTTTCAGTCGAAAGAGAGAGATTATTAACAAGTAAAATTATAAAATAAATAAAACATAGAAATAATGGTTTTATCAAGAACTCATAATAATCAACTAATCAAATTTAGTTGTAAGTGAATAATTAATGAATCTTAACATGTACAAAGTTACACAGGTTAGAAAAATTATTTTTATAACTTACACATATTCTTTATTAAAGATAGTTATTTTTGAGATGATATTATAGATAATACGACTTTTTTTAAAGTATTTAATATAATTATATATTTAAGACTTAAATTCGAGATCTAGTTAAGTTAAAATAAATCCACACCAATTAATCTATCTTCTCTCAATGGTAAGCTAAACCATTTTTGGTTTTAGCTGAGTCAAACCAATTTAATGGAATGTTAAAATTTTGATAGCATGCCCGAAAAGTCTTTGGTGGGTGGTGGGTTAAATAGGCAAACCATTAACACCATGTTAAATATAAAATTTAAAATTATCGTAATAAATTAACTTTTATATATCAAATTAGTAAATTATCTCTTAATTGTTGTAAATTAAAATAAAAGAGTAAATTATATTTGTATTTCTTGTATTTTTTTCAAATTGCATATGATATCCCTCTTTTTTTATACATTACTTTTATCCCCTTCTGTTAACGTCGTTAACTAACATCAATTGAAATATCTAAGAAGAAGAAAGTGTCCGTTAGAGTAAATTACATTTGCACCCCCTATATTTTTCTCAAGTTGCACTGATACCCCTCCCTTGAATCTGACTCTGACGGACGCGTCAAGCCTGTTGATGTCACTGGTCCCGACAACACTAGTGTCTAGGGAATCAGACGTAGCGATGAAGGTGACCGAAGTTACGGCGGGAGACAAGGAGGTGGTGGAGGTGAATATGGCGGTGGCGATGGCAGCTACGATAGTAACAGTGACTACGGTGGTGGTGGTTGCTCCGACAGGAGTGGGTGCGCCCGAACACTAGTTAGTGGATGAGGACGACTATAAGGAGGAAGAGATAATGCTGCAGTGGAAGAGGGAGGAGGAGGAGAAAGAGGTGATAGTAATAAGTGAAGAGGGATCGTTGAAGAAAAGGAGGGTTTATAAAACTCAAGATGTGATTTTGAAGAAAAAAATGATGGTATTTTAAACATAAATTTTCATTAAAAGTCATGTGACTAGTATATGTCTATTTTATGTTAAATTATTAAAAAATGATTAGGAGGGAAAGGATATGGGTGTAATATGAGTTAAACAATTAAGAGATTTTTTGTAGGGTGCAAAAAAAAAAGGAATATCAGATGCAATTTGAGAAAAAAAAAGAAATGTGAGTGTAATTTACTCAAAATAAAAATACAGTATAAGGTATCATTTACACTATAAAATAAGAATGCATAATATGTAACAATAATAAAAAAAATAAACTGTCTTAATTATAATAATGAAGAAGTGCTAAAAATTTAAAATAAAACTTAATATACATAGAATATTAATCTTAATTAAAATAAATATAAATAATGTATTATTAAATTTATCATTTTTTATTTATCACTTGAAAAACAAATAATATAAATATAATTCAAGCTAATCGAATCCCTCACGGATTAACTTGATTGGAACCAATAAAAAATCTAGTTTTTTATATTGATAATGCATATTACTTATGTAGAAAATAATAAATTTAGACCAATTATATGTATAATCAATTTAAAAAATCATAATTATAGGTTCGGATACAATCAAATCTTACTTTAGAAAAAAACATTTTAATTTTATAAATACGAAAAATGTTTTATAAATTTTCCAGAGATGAAAATTATATATTTTCAGTTTTTTGAAACGAAAAACATATTTTATTCTTTACTATTATTTAAAACTTATTAAGATTCATAAATTAATATATCAATTTTTTTTTACATATAAATATATTGTACAATGATTTCATTAATCTTAATATATCTCAGTAAATAGTGAAATTAAAATATATTTAAATAAATACATTAAAAATAATGTAATGCTTCCCTCTTTTAGTGTAATGCAAAGCCAACTAGTTGTCCTTTCGCTTGCACACTTATAGATAACATATGAAGAATCAATGATCTAATTATTTCCTTTGGCCCATATACGTATCTGATCAATCATATACCATACCAAATCTGATTTGTATATTATATCATCTAACTTGTGTGATGCCATCACCAAACTCCCACATTTTTCTGTATCTATATTAATTACAAAAGATGCTCAATTGCTTTGATAGGTTGTCTATGTTTTCGTTTTTCAATTACAAGCTTTAATAATGCTATTCACGCTATTTATACAGACACAAACGTATTTAATTCTTCAGGTGGTTCGAGTTTTGAAGTTATGTTAAATAAAAATATTAAAATAAGATATGTTCAGTGTAAATAAAATGGATTAATATTAGTGTTTAAAGTTTAAACTCAACTTTGAAATATTTTTAGCCTAATTGTCAAAACAAAAACAAAAAATCTGTACCCAAAAAAAACAAAATCATCTAATCTTCAAAAAATAATAACTATCGTTAATTATTATCAATATTTTCATCATTTATAAGATTAATTACTTTCTTAATGTTTTTATGATTAAGAGGTTTTCTTCACAAGTTCACTACTATACACCTATGATCTTTATTAATATTTTTTGAATTATATACAACATCTAATAAAATATCGTAAAAATATATTAGTAGCATTTATTTATATTTAAAAATATTTTTAAATGTTACAAAAACTTTTAGCATTATTTCTAATAAATGTTAGACAAAAAATTTTGTTAAAAATTACATGTGTTGTAGTGGTTGTTATATAATCAAAATTTAGTTTCATTTTTTGTCATAAATTTGAATTAATAATATCAAAATATTTATTACATTTTATTAATTAAATACTGTGGCGATGTGGGTCTCTTGTAATTCTTGCACAATCTCTTCAAAAGCACCTCGACCTTTTTGCCCCTAATATACATACACTAAAAAAGTTAACACTAAAAAAGTTGGGAATTTATTAATATTATCATCAATATGTTAAGAACTCGCCATGATGAATAAATGGCATTTGTTGGTTATTCTTCAATTATTGTCAATTTGAATATTTAGAGTCTAATATCGCAATTAAACATTTCAAGGTTTCATTTTCTTTCAATAAGGAATAAGAAAGCACTTGTATATTGGTGCTACTTATTTTCTTTTATTTTTTTTTATACATTTGAAGTTTATATTTCGAATTTTCTCAAATCGTGCACATCAAGTACTCCAGGTAATTATAATTAAAACAAAGCACGCAATAATTGATTCTTTTTATTAGAGGAAAGATGATTATATCTAAGTACAGTACTACTATCTTTGTTATTATAACTAAAGTTTCCCAAATCAATTTTTTCCTAACCGTAACAAGTGTTGGGATTGGTCAAAATTAAGTACCAAAACAAAAATACGATGAAAAGCAATATATGTTATTGAAGTGCAATCTGACTCTAAATTAAATTGCTATTGAATTGATTCAAAAAGGGTGCAATAATCAGCATACTGAGCATCAAATTGTGCATGCAAATCAGGAGTGTATTGGTAACGTTCTGATGGTCTCTTTCTATCATATTCATATTCATAGAGAATGCAACGTTCCTGCATATAGTTTTGCTAAACATGGTATTTCTATAGATCGTGGAATTGTATCATTTATTTTTCCTCATGCTTTTGCTATGTCTTTGTTAAGGTCTGACGTTTCAGCCTTAATACAGTTTTTGTGTAATTTCTCCTTGGGGCTTTAGTGCCGCTCTTGAACACTGAACGGTGATAGGCAATATCTATCTATCTATCTATCTATATATATATATATATATATATATATATATATATATATATATATATATTTAAATTGTCAACTTGGGGCTATATTTAATTTTACATAGTCAACTTGTAGTAAAAATATATATTTAAATATAACCTACATATAAGATAAAATTAAATAAACTTTTTAATTAACTATTAATATTTTTTAAAAGTTTTTTATTTTCTTAGTATAAATATTTATTGATATGACATACTAATTGGCTTTGTATATAGACAACTTACTCATTTTGAAGTTTAACTTCCATGATCTGGTTAGGAGTTCCATTATTGGCTCGTGCTACGAAAAAAGATATGTTCAGAAGTGTGTCAATCATTTAAATGGATCTTAGTATTTCAATGAATTAATCTTTAGTTTTTGGTGGAGGGATACCCAATTTAAAATAAAATAAAAATACTAGTGTCAATTTGTTTGGTTTGACAAATAAAATGGAAAGAGAGAAAATTAATAGCAAGGAATATGGGTAGAAATAAAGTGGTGAGAAAATGAGTAAATTTTTATGTTGTTTAATATAAGAGAAATGTGAAAAAAATAAAAGTAATAGATTCTTATAAAGACATATATATATATATATATATATATATATATAATTGAAAAAAATCACAAAAAATGAAAAATATAATATGTACAAAATTGGATAAAAAGGGTGGCGGGTGGGGGAGGGAGAAGTTACTGATCTCTCTCTCTTAAACTAGTAGATTCAATGAATGTGAAATTCAACATATAAAAAAAAAAAAAAACGTTGAAAAGGAGTGTACCATGTACATACATATATGTTAAAACAATATGATAGTAATAACCTTATTCTTATAAGAAAAAGAAAAAAGTAGTAGATATATATAGTAGGTGCAAGTTTAGATGCAACAAGTTTGGATCGCTTCTAAGTTCTAATGAACAAAATACGACATCATATTTTTCATTTGTAATGGTCATTTTGACTCCTGAATCACATCAAGTTCTTATCCCCATTATATCCAGAACGTTCGAGTCTTGTTTCTTCCATTAAAGCAATAAACAAAAACATGGAAATATCTTGGCGTGCTTAAGTGGTTGGGTGTGTGTCACTCGAGTCATTGATTCTCCGACAAATTTATGATTCATCGAGAATACCACATTTTCTAACTAAAAAAAGTACCAAAAGAAACAAACAATACCACATTTTAAATACTATGGAATATGGACAGAGAAGAGTTTGGGCCACGGTTACTGGTTCCACACAGGACTCATCACCTACCTTCAAACAGGGCATAATACAAGAAAAGTCTATTATGTACACCCGCTACTCCAAACTAAAAATTCGCTTTTTGGAAAATATTTAGTTGTTAGTTCTTTAGTTTTAGTTTTTGTTAATTGGGAGGATTTAAACTCATAATTTCTTCTTTCTTCTTCTCCCTTCAACCACTAAAATCACTAAGCTAATTAACTTTTGTTTTGTTCAATATTGTTCTGTTCCGAGTCTTAAAACTAGTAAAAAGATAAATTGTATGATTGAATGTTTGGAGATATTATAATAATTATTTAGATGTATCAAATGTTTGATCACTAATATATAGAAAAGTCGTTGGTTCAATTAAAACTAAATTCAAACCTTTTAATCAAATTAAATTTTGGATTTAAACTTTGTAAATGAAAAAGAAAAACATAATTGAAAATAGAAATATCATTAAGGCCAAAATTTCTCACACCCTAGAAAATTTCTCTCGACATCCAATTTTTTTACAGAGAGAGTAATGCAAAATATAAAAATACATTCTTGATTACCCTTTATGTAATGAAAATGAGTGTTGATATAAATTTATTGAGATGCAAGAAGAAATGTCCTTTATTACTTTACTAAACATGATTAAGAAGAAATTGTGTAAGAAGAAGAAAAATATACTAAAATAATTGTTATCTTAATTTTTTAATGTAACATTAATTATTATTTTTTACTTGTATCCCTTATAATATTAATTATACGAACTACAAAAATTTAAAATAAATTAATAATGATAAGTTTAATTTTGTAAAATTATTATTCTTTATTATTTATTCATTAATTTTTCTTGATATATGTAAAAATAATTTAGGATGATAATTATAATGGGAATAGAAAAAATTCCATCTTTAAACTAATTGCTACAAGAATGAAATTGGTATCCATTTAAATTTAGATACGTACTATTTATAAAGAACGTAATCACACAACATCTAACAAACATTTTTAAGTTATAAGTTAATTTGTTTACTTTTTTCGTAATTTATTTACTGTAACTTTATTAAAAGATATTTTCTAATTATCTTCATTTGTTCATCGTGTCATTTATTATTAAAAAAATTCTTATAAAAAATTATTCTTCAACATAAAAAAATGATACAGTAAAAAATAGATA